>JAVJIF010003537.1:0-45707 GCA_038442645.1 Agave tequilana
TTTTTTTGAGCATTGATATAATAACTTTTTCCTCATTGCAACCAAATTTGCAGGAAGAGATTTGTAGGGAATCAATCAGTAATACTGATCGGGATTTAGAAATTTTTCAAAATAAATCAGAAAAATTTCAGAAAATTGTAAAAATTCACAATTAAAAAAATAATATTTAAAATTAAAACAAGTCCAGTTAAACTAGGAGATGGTCAAATCAAGTAGTTTCATTAGCACTGAGTACTGGGTTTAGACTCAAGCTGACTCTAAGTCCACAAAGAACGGATCCGATATCAAATAATAGGAATAATAAGAGAAAATAATAATAATACGGACAATTTAGAAAAATACACGTATGCAGATACTTATTCCGGAACAACGTATTACAACGACCATTTTTTAAAAAAATAAAATCATATTCTATTAAATTATAAGATTTCAATAACTTCAAACTTGATTATATTAGATTGGGTTAACAAAATATAAAGTGTGGTATAAGCTTAAAATAAGTCAATATTTATTTCTTACTGTCTCAAGGCGCATCTATATTCACTTCTTAGTCTTTTCAATTTTTTCAGTGGAACTAAAAGTCCTAAAATTGAAACACTAGAGTCATCTTTACATCTTCTTGTGCGTTCAAAATGCCATAATCAATGAAAGGTAGTTATAATTTTTTTTCCTTGCTTTTTAAACGATAAAGGTATCACATACATGTAAAAGATTCTTGAAAGACTTTCTCGTAGCTCAATTTTTAATAATATTAGTGATTTTAAAGGAACAAACAATTCCTCATAAAAAATGTGGGATAAGGAAAAAATCAATCAACAGACTTATTTATATTCAAGATATGAGAATGTCTTACACCTTAGGATTATCTGAAACTAAATAAAGCAATAAAAATCAATTACAGATAGTAAAACGTAAACACATGGTTTTCCAGAGAACACTTGAGAACACCAGCATCTGCAGTAAGAAGCGGCACCAATGCTCCTTGAGCAATGTTAAACCTTTGTGCTGGAGAATATTTGGATCACAACTTCCCCATCCAGAGGGGACAAAATATGCACCATTTAAGAAAATATCATTTTTTGATCTCCAATTCCAATTCTTCCACCCTTCTCCTAGTCTCTTTGTAACCTATCACAGATTAGAAATCTAGGATGTTAATGTAGTTTTTAACATATGAGAGAGAGGGAGAGGGATATATATAGAGAGAGAGAGAGAGAGAGAGAGAGAGAGAGAGAGTACTTGTTTGAGAGCAGGACTATCAGAAGCGTAATAGTAGTTTCCTTCACTTAGGATGGTAGGATTTGAACTTCCTCGATGGCACATTCCCCAAGCATCATACTTATTATTTGCAACATGAGCATATCCTGTTCTAACACTGTTACATATTAAAAGATATTATAATTTGATTAATAGTATTATCATTGTGACAAAATAGGAGCATGATATTTTCAACTTCAATAGGATAGAAAAACTATAACTGATTTTTTTTTCTCGTTACGGGGCATTCTTTGGACTAATTTGATCCGAAATGATTGAAAGCTACAGTCACTTTCATTATCTGGTCTTCAGCAAGACCATCCTTGTGACCAAGCAACATGACCTGCACATCCTCACTTGTTACAATTTATATTTTATTTCTTTCAAAATAGTATTCATATTTCTACATAAAAGAAATATTTACAATCCAACTCATTAAACTTTCATTATCTTGTCTTCAGCGAGACCATCCATGTGACCAAGCATGTGACCTACCCAGTCCAACTCATTACATTTATATTTTAGTTCTTTCAAATTAATGTTCATTTTTATTTTTAGCATAGTCAAACCCAAATCTTCTCGAGTTAAGATCCAAAATCTAAAACTTTTGTGTTTAGATTTTGAACTCATATAGAGTTTATAATCTCGATTTCAAATATGGGTCAAAATAGATTGAGTAAAGTCAGATAAAATAGACACCTACTTGCAACTCAATTTATAAATTTCATCAACTTCATCAATAAACTCCAAAATTGTAATGTGAGGTGAGGATTATTTCTACTATTCTAATCTATTTTTTAGTGCTAAATTTACACTACATTTTCCTATTTCGTTAGATATAGTCATGGAACTAGAAATTAAAAGTTGTATAACTTACCTTATTATGATCAGAGTAGTAGTTGTTTGATATGGTGACTGCAGTTGAACCATGAGTGACATCAATGAGCCCATCAAAGGCCGAGAAAAGAGTGCAATGATCAATCCACACATTGGAGGAGGCGAGCACTGTGATAGCATCCCGTCGGAGTCCCCGCGGGTGCAGTCATGGATGCTGAGCCCGTGGACTATAACATGGCTCACCTCCTGGATCGTGATGCACGGCCCATAGGCAATCTCAACCTTGGCCCCCCTCCCATCAATCGTCTTGTTGCTGTTCACCTTGAGCTGGTTCTTGAGCTTGATCACCATGTCACTCCTGAAAATTATCCAGAGTGGTTTGGACTGGATCACACGCCGTACCGGAGCGTGCCGGGCTTCGGTTTGACCGGATCGTCAGAAGGGTCGGTGACGGTGTAGATTGCGCCCGTACTTGCCTCCCGCGCGGACTTGCCGAACCCACGGCGCAGTCGGCGAGCTTTTGGCGGCTCGACGCCCATTGGGAATCGAATCGCCAGCAGGCGTCGATCGGGTTCATGATCTTCTTGGTGTACGTCGAGTTTTTGTACGATGTGAGTGGATAGTCGTAGGAACCCTGGACATAGCCGAAGACAAAGGAGAGCATGACATAGCAAGAGAGGAGAGCAAGAGCAAGGGGAGGCCATTGAAATAGCTGGAGAGAAAATGTGGGTGCTGTTGTAAAACTCGAGAATATAACACCAAAATAGAGAATTCTAGAGATAGAGTAGAAGTAGGAATTCTTATTGATTTCTGAAGTGTACATTGAAATGAATCAGGAAGGGCCTATTTATAGAAAAATTTTGGGTTACTATGCAGTCATTACAATGCAGTCATTATGCATGCTTGCGTCATCGCTTGCATTAGTGCAGTCATTACAATGCAGTCACTATGCATGCTTGCATCATCGCTTGTATTAGTGCAGTCATTACAATGCAGTCACTATGCATGCTTGCGTCATCGCATGCATTAGCGCATAGTAAAATGATTAATAGTGCACAGTAAAGATTGGCAGCCATTGTTTCATAACAGGTACCACGATTTTGATGACCAACATTTTTTTTCCTTATATTTGTTTTTTTTTCCCAATAAAAAAGGAATATGCCAACTGTATTGTTAAAGAGAGGTCAATGAAACTCAGCACAAAAGCAAGGAAATTAGAAGAATTATTGTACTTGTCTAGTGTTCACGAAAAGATGAGTATTATGATATTCTAGAGGTTAAAGTATCAGTCAAATTTGGTAAGCCATTATAAAATCTTTATAGAAATTCCATATTTTCTACCTGAATTTTTTTTTTCATTATAAGAATTTAAGGAGTACTTTTTCTTTTTTCGCAAGGTGTCTAGAAGTACCATCATTGCTTTCAGTGTGGAGAAGAAGATTTTGAAGCTCCGCAGGATCTTGACACAATTCTTCTCCTATAATCTATCTTTGTCAAGACCTTTATCGTTGATCCTGCATGTCTAGATTTCTCTTTATAGATATTAGAGTAATTTGCGTGCTGCCTTTAAATCACTTCAAGACCATAGTTGGCAATCTCTTGATGTTGTTATTCTTAAATTATAAAGTTATAAATCACACCAGTGGTGATTGCTAATTAAGCTAGAAAAGTTGGATATGATTTATTTATTTTTTAGGGAAAAAGTGAAGTTTTGAAAAGTTGGATATGTTGTTTGCTAAATAAGTGTGATAAAAAAATCAACACATATTACAAATAGTTTGAACTATTTTTTAGGTATAGAAGTTAAAACTTAAATCGAAAATCGTATTTTTCAAAAATCAACTTTAAAATGAGAAACGATTTTTTTCAAAGTTCAAATACAAAACTAAGATATTTAAAACATTTGAAGTATAGTATGTATGGATATGATCTAATACTTATATAAGATGAAATATTTATGTTTTTCACAATAAGCTCTAAACAAAGTTTTGATAAATACGGAACTTAGAAACCATTAACTAGAAACATCAATTAAGTTTTTCTAAAAAATATGGTGCATCAATGTATATGGATGAAATCCAATACACATATAAACCATATAAACTTGTTATGATGAAATAAATTCATGAAACCAAAGATGTATACTTTGAAGTTCAAAAAATCAGACGGTATTTTCTAAAATCAAACTATTTCTCATGAAAACACATATAATTTTTATTTGTGTGTATATGAGCTTGAGCAATCCACAACTATTCTATCCTATACATTTTATCTAAAACAAGATCTTAACACTTACGAACACTTGACTCAAGTCTTGATCTTCTCCATCTTGACTTGGTCCAAAACTTGATCCAATAAGTTAGACTTCTCTTTGAGTACTTGATGCGATCTTGAAGGGCGAGCTCTTAAATCAACAAGTGATAGCCTCAAAACTTAACTTCGAATCTTTTGTTGAAGTTAAACACCAACTAAGATTTTGATTGAATATCTGAAACTTAATAAATACAAGATCATTAGTACTATAACTACATGAGTTAATCATCATCAAAACTTGAGTGTTGGGCCTTTGGGCCAACAATCTCCCTCTTTCTGATGATGATAAAACTTATAGAGTTATATATATATATATATATACACACACACACACACATATGAATTAAAAGTAAGCTTCATAGAGGCTCCCTCTTAACTCATGCATAGCAAAAACAAGTAGATATTCAAAGAAAGCTCATAAACAAAACACATATATATGCATAAACAATAAATATTAACATACATATATAAACTATCTAAATATTCTTCTCCCCCTTTTTATCAATTATCAACAAATGGGTGAAAAAAAACAAACACGATAAATGTTTATGCGATATACATTCATGAAGAGGAGAGAAGTTCAGTTAACTCTCCCTGTATACATGTATTACATGGAGAAGGGATGACTAGACCCCAACCCACATAAGCAAAATATATAATGAATAGACGGAGATATTAAGCTCCCCTACACTTGTGTATCACATAAAGGAGAGAGGTCAAGATCCTCAATACGTAAAATACACTTAACATGAATCTTTAAATTGAGGAGATGTTAAGCACCCCTTGCATATAAGCAATACATATCAAACAAAATTTTTAAGAAAATTTTGAAACAACTTTTAAAATAAATTTTAAAATTTCTTGTAGTCAACAAAATAAATTTTGATACTAATAAAAATCAAATAGTAGTTGATAAAATAAATATTGATATCAATTGTAGACAAGTAAAATTATTAAGATACAAATTATAGATTTTGATACCAATAGAAGGTGAAACATGAAGTACATTTTGATAACAAAAAATACCAATTGAAATTAATATACAAGCTTGTAAAGATACCAATTCACATTTAGAATTAAGTCAAGCTTAGCATAAACATTTTGTGCTTTAAAAAAAATATGTAAAGACATTGAAACATGCACAATCAAAATCATATATTTGTATGTATGAAAATGAAAATATCAATTGAAATTTGAAGCACACATATATAGAAAAATAATATGAGTATATAAAATGAAACAACATGAAGATCAAGTGTATAACTCACGTCATCCACCCTTATGATGCACAAGATAAAAGAAATAGTTATTATGGCACACAAGGCATGGTCGCCCAACCAACCGTCCTTTAAGGATAGAAGTTTTCAAAAATAAGATTTAAAAATATTAGCATAGTTGGAAACACTACCAATTGAAGAATAAATAACTAGTTTAAAATAATTTTTGAAAAACTAGCTAAAGATCATTCAAACTTGAAACCCAAATTATATATCTCATGAAACATGTATATTACACAAGAGTTGTCACTCAATATCTATAAAACTCAAAAATGTGCTCATGAAAATAAAGTCATGAGTAAACATAAAGGTGAGTGTACAAGAATTATGTGAACAATAAATTCATGAAATAAATCGATAAGGCTTAAAACAAAACAGGAAATTCTTTAATTAAAAAAAACTAAACGAGCTTCAAGGCATATGCATGTTTTGTCGAAACTAAAGTATACATACATATCCAGACATAGATGAGTCCACAAAGAATATTTCATGAAGGCAAGTGACTCTAAGATAGACATGTATATCTATAGATTTGGACAAAACTAACATATACATGAAACAAACAAATAACATGTATAAAAATAGAGAAAACTAGTAAAAAACAAGAATCATCAAAATTAGGTTATACAAATACATCTAATGAGTATATGTAAGCATTAAGGTACCCAAACAAAAGAGTCAAGTATAGATTACTAATTTTATAAGTATAAATATCAGTTTTAATGAAAACTACATCTAAACATGTAATCAACACATAAAGCAAAAAAATTAAACAAATATGATCATTAGGGTAAATGCTAGTGCTTTTAGAAATAGGATAGATACAATAGCTAATTTAATGGTGAGAACACAAAAATATGAATTCATATAAACATGAGTGTATCTCAAAGACTATATATGTATATCACAAGTCTAATGAGCATTGCATTTAACATAATGAGCATTAAAACTACAACATGCAAAAAAACAACAATATGAAAGCATGTAAATAAAAAAGGAGTTAGAGATAGTTACCAAACCATATGAACTATTATCTATATCTCCAAACCATGGTGGTCCTCCCACCATGTTTCCTTGATAGTGATGCATCAATTGGGTATGTCCATCAAGCTCCAAGTGTATCCACCAGTAAGGCACCAAACCTCTCACATTTTGTGAGAGCCCACACCTACATCAAACACAAGAGGTGAGAATTTTGGTATACATATTTTCTTTTTGGGTCCATGGGGGTTAGCATTATAAGGAACCCAAACATTTTTTATCAGCAAAATTTAAATAATTTATTGTCTTAAAATAAATTTTGCAAGATGGACTTTGCGGCCACAATGTGTACATGTGTAAATTCTAGCCTATATGTGAGTGGGGTGAGCATGATGTGCATGTGTATGCCATGAGGTATGTACATGCATGTGTGAAACTTATTTCTTGTGAAATATAGATTCCAATTTAGAGTTGTTAAATGCACATTGGCTCAAAGTGGAGCCCAAACAATCAATGCTCTTCTTCAAATACATATATCATCATTAATTGTAAAAGAAGCAACATGAGAAACATGAGAATCAATAATCTTTTTCTTCTATAAAAAATTTCTTTTTCTTTCAAAATATTTTTCAATTTCAAAGAGTTACTTTACTTTAAAGCAATCTCTTTCTCCTTTTCAATCAAAATAACTTAATTTTTCAAACTTCATTTCTTTTGAAACAATTTTAAATTTGTTTTTAAAAGAATCCTTTTCTTTTAGATCAAATCATTTTCATTTTTCAAACTTTTGTTTTCTATTTTTAATAATTCATATTTTAAAGAAGTTGTTGACAAAAAATAGCAAGTTCATCATATGGCATGTCAACATCCTCATCAACCTCGGATCTGAATTTACCTCAAGGGAGTCATCCCCTCAGACCATGTAGCACATGTTGGAAGCATCAATTCCTTCATCCGAATCACTTTCCTTATGATATTGCATTTGTTCATCAAAGAAGAGAAGAGTGTTACATACTACAAAAGCCGATTCAATGTTTGAATCTTAGATAAATATTCATCATTTAGAGTTGACTTTAATACATGAAGGGCTTTTGCATTAGCCTGAAGATTTTTGTCATTAACAAAATATGAATTTTTATTGGTGGCAAAATAAACATGAGTCCATAAGGCTTTGAGATACATAGACATCTTAACTTTCAAAGTTTGGAGGTTAAGAATGTCAAACATAGGAGGTGACATGAAATCCATGAGTGTGTGTATAAAATATTGTGATTAGCTAAATAAGGATCTTTAACTCTAAGTTGTAGCCCAAATCAAGAGCACCAAGCTCTGATACTCATTATAAGTTCACCTAGAGGGGGTGAATAGGTGTATAAGCTAATCTCTGATAATTGATGCGAAATTTAAAATTTAATTACAAATACACTATGTGTAACCAAGAGTGATCCGAATTTCCCATGAAGGGCTCTGGAACTACTCCTCGAGATTCCTCTCAATTAAGAGTTAAGGTGCTATTAGAAACTCTCTTGGTTGAGCACAAGTGTGAGCAAACAATCCTAAGCATATATCAATTAAACACAAGAAAATATCAAGCATGTAATAGATATGGACAATAAATACAAGTGAGAGAGAAAAATGATCAATCACAAATATGGGATAATTGTTTTGAGGTTCGAGCATACTTGCTCTACGTCCCCGCCTTCAACACTATGAAGATTTCCACTATAATCTATCCTGCAAGATCACTCAATGCCGCAACACCTACAATGAGCTTCCTCAAGAACTCTTGGCCTCACAAGTCCCTCACTTGTTCTCACAAGAATAACACACGCAAGCACACTAGCTTGCCGAGACCGCACCTCTACAAATTCCCAATCAGGGGTGGAATACTTGTGATCACTTCTTTTGATCACAAAAACAACTCTCTCATAACAAGGATCCTATAGGATTTATATAGCAATGTAAAGTTCAAGCTTGTGTGAGAAAACTAGATTGAATGAGTGGTGAAAAACTCAAGAAAATTTCAAATAAAACTCAAGATAAACACTCTTTAAAACTTTTCTTTTGATATGAAAGTTTTAGCCCAAAAATATGTGAAGAAAAACTCTAAGAGAGGCAGAAAAAAAACTACCTCAAAAACATCTCCAAAATCTTGTCCAAAACTGGCTAAGAGAATCCCTTTTATAAGGTTCAGAAACAAGCCGTCGGGTTCAGTTTTCTGGCCAAATAGACCGGCCGGTTGATCGACCAGTGGTCATATTTATGACTGTTGGGCCGCCGGTCGACCGCTCGGTCAACCGCACCCAGGTCTTGACCTGTCGGGTCGATCGACCGAGACAAGAACCAGACAGCACTGTCTCTGGTCGGTCGATCGCTCGGCCGACCAGGGCCAGATTCAGAGACCTATCGGGTCGATCGACCGAGACAAGAACCAGAGAGCACTGCTCTCTGGCCAGTCGACCGGGGCTAGATCAGAGAGCAAGCTCTCTGCATCGGTCGACCGTCCGGTTGATCGACTCTTAAGCAGGCTTGTGCACGTTGCCTGTGCACATCGATCGACCGCATGGTCGACCGACTTCTTGTTCGGTCGACCGGTCAGTCGACCCCTAGTAGCCCAGGTCAGGGTTTTAAGGCTAAAAATTCAATTTAAATCTCATAAATTTAAAAAAATAGTTTCATTAAAACACTTTGAAATATAAATATGTGTGATCAAAACTCAACACATATTACAAATAATTTAAATTATTTTTGAGGTATAGAAGTTAAAGCTTAAACTGAAAACCGTATTGTTCAAAAATTAACTTCAAAATGAAAAACGATTTTTTCAATCTTGTTCAAATACAAAAATAAGATATTTAAACACACTTAAAGAATAGTGTGTATGAATATGATCTAATACACATATAAGATGAAATATCTATGTTTTTGACAATAAGCTCTAAACAAAGTTTTGATAAATGCAGAACTTAAAAACCATGAACTAGAAATATCAATTAAGTTTTTCTAAACCATTTTGATCGGACATATGATGTAACACCACGGAGAGACCTACAATTTTATAGAAGCGAGTTAGACGTGATGCTAGAGTCTGTAGTGACATAGGAGCCATATACAGATACAATTCTACAGAGTTTACCTCCAATATGCACAGCAGGAGCTCATATATGGCATGCCCGTACGCCTATTAATTGTATGGAGAATGTTGAGATGCATGTTCTAGATCGGGTACTTCGACGATTTGGGATGAATCAGCATATTTTCGATCCAGTCTCGAGGTTGATACGTGCGGATCGTAGTAAATATAGGCTGCGTCATTGGAGTGTGGAGACAAATGCATATATACTCGAATGAGAAGATCGAGCAAACCGGATTTAAAACCAACGCCACACTTACACATTTTTGGAGAAGTATATGCGTTGGTATTGGGGGATCACTCGACGTTAGATTATTCAACGTGTTGAGGCTCCAAACGCTTTTACTCCCAGTGCTCCCTATGAGCTATAGTTGGTAATATCTTAAACAAATTCATATTATGCCTTTTAATTATGTGATATGTGATATATTCTTCTATTTATGCTTATTTTTCATTCAGATTGATGGATTGATTGAAATAGATGAAATGACGCATGGGACAATGGTTGATAAATTTCGATTGCACTCAACAATGCAGGAGATCAAAAACTACATCAAGAGTCTTTTATGACAACGTTGATTTGCACATCCATCCGAAAGAGCACCAAACCCCACGGTGACCTATACACGACGCCAACGACGGTTACCTCATATGGAACACGAAGATGTGGGGTCCTTCCCAATCAGCTCCCACACGGCGTACATGGCATCGAAATGATGGTGAGGCGGGGCCATCTCGCAGCAAACAACCAAATTCTCAGACTCTTCCTCCATCCAGTCGAGGAAGAAGACGTGGGTGGCCGAGGAAGGCTTGAATTGTTGTATTTGTTCTGATATGTGATTTATGAAGAACTTGGGATATGTTATGTTTGTGGACATATGAAATAACTTGTGATATTTAATATCATTATATTATATTTGTGATATTAAAGATATGCGATATTTAATATTATTTTATGATATTTGTGATATTTAATATTATTGTATGATACGTGATGTTTGTGAAATATTTCATTTTAATATTATTTATTATTACATTGAAGAGTTTCATTAGAACTGATGATGTGCACAACATCCAGTTTTGGAACTGACCTTGTGCACAACATCAGTTTCAGTTCTCGATAATAGGAGTCTATGGTTCTGGTTTCTGAAACCCAAACCTATGTTTCCCTTCGGTCATTCTGTTTGAGTAGGAGGAGGTTGGTCTCTGGTTCGGGTTTTTAAATCTGAACCTGCGTTTTACTGAAATTTAGGCACAGTCTCAGAAACCCAAGCCTAATTTAAAAAAAAACTTGGGTTCGGGTTTCAGAAACCTGAACCCAAGAAGAAAAATTTTATTTTGGGTTTCTAAAACCCGTACCTAAAACTTCCAACTAGCGCCACGTTGGCAAGGAAATCCAACGTGGCACTGCGTTGGCGTATCAGAGATCTATTTTGGGAATAAAGTTTTATAGAGGCTTTTTTTATAGTTATTTATTTAAATGAGTTTTTTAAAAAAAAGCCCTTGAGAAAAATGCCATTTTCTATTGGGATTTTTTTTCAAAAAAAACCTTGTTTTAAAAAATAATTTCAAAAAAAGACCTCTAAAAATATTTTGAAAAATTGACCTCTGACAGGCCATGTCAGCGTAACGTCAGCGCTGGCCGGAAAGCAGCTTTTGGTTCACTCGAGGTTAATATTTTTTTTCCCAGTTTTGGACTTAGTCGAGGTTGGCAACCTTGGCCAACACAACATTTTAACATTTTTGAGCAGCAGTCGAACTTCAGTTTGGCCGGGGTTGGCAATCTCGGTGAAGCTCAAAACTCAAAAAAATAATAATTGCGGCTTCATGGATAAATTGTTTCCTCATTCATTTCCTGCATGAATTGTTTCATGCATTGAATGTTGGAACGAGTTTCATATATTCCTCTTTCAGTTTTGAACTGCAGCCCAACATTAATTTCCTCATTTGTTTCATGCATGAATTGTTTCATGCATTGAATGTTAATATGGTTGTTGGGAAAAAATCAACTGCGGCTTGACTGGGATTGCCAACCCCAGCCAAAGCTCAAAATTAAAAAAAAAACATCCTGTTTCACTGGGGTTGCTAACCTCGGCCTACCAAATGCAATGGAAAAAATACATTTGGTCACCCGAGATTGCCAACCTCAGCCGAAGCGAAAAATGCCCCCCCCACAGCTAGTGCCACGATGGTGCCCAAGGCCGACGTGGCGTTGACGTGACCTGCTAGAGGTCTATTCTTGAAAATATTTTTTGAGAGGTCAATTACTGAACCATGTTAATAGTGGACCCCGTGCATACCTGTGACAACAGCTTCAATAGCATCCCGTACTGGAGTCCGAAATCAGCTGCTATGCTAGAAGGGTCTTAGCCCTAAAATAGGAGTGGAATCACTACAGGGTGCCAGAATACACCACCAGAACACGCGAACCCCTCAAATTATTCTGAAGTTGTAGTTGCGCAACATGGAACCATTATAAACACGTACATATTCATTCCATCAGTTTCTTCGGCCCTGATGTAGATTGTCCAGTTATTATAGATTTTCTAGATTATTTTCAATTTATCTTCACGATAATCATTTTAAAGGGAATAACAGGATTATAACAGGAATGTATATATCCTTGTTCAGGATTCAAGAGTGCATGAATTTTGTAGTTCAGGAGTACAGTAATTCAGGAGTATCTGAGTTCTGATAATATTATATTAATTATATCAAATCCCAATATTCTTTGACTTCAATAATTTAACCAGTCAGGTGTCACAATATTTGTACTCAGTCACGTATTATGGTATAGAGTTAGGTGTTAGAGTACTTAGACCGGTATTATAGTATAAAATTGAGTGTCAGAGTAAGGTAAATGATACAATCTAGTCAAGTAAATAGTGTATCAGTATCTGGTATCAGAAGCAATGCAAATCATATGACTTAATTCAAGAATAAATCATATCAAATATTTTAAACACTTCACATCCATTAAAATAATATAAAACAGTAACACAAGCAAGCATACAAACAAGCGGAGCTAAGTAGTATTGAGGCAAGGTTAGCAAGCAGTGTTGATCGTTAAAGTGCATGGCGGGACTACCATACAGGAAGGACTTGAGCGTTGAAACGTATATTCTGTTGATTGCCAAAATTTTATACCATTTTATTGCCCCTATTTATCTATTTTTTGTATATAAATAATGCTACTTGGGTATTTTTAGTGATGCAGAACAAACTTGTAAGAAGAAGAAAGAACAACACTTGCACATTCCGAAAGAACGGTCAAGCCAAAAGAAGCTTTATTGAAGCACTTTTTTCGGACATGTTGTAGTATTTTGATGTTAACTTTTGCTATATAACTTCAAATGAGTACAAAAAAAAAAAATTAAGAGAGATACAACTTTCATGTTGATGACTTCTTTTAATTTGACCATTTGACTCCTTCAAAAATGTCAAAGAAATTCTTTTTCTGATTCTGAATTGGAGCTGAAATGCAAATATAAAAATTCAGGGGTCTAAATGTAAACTATCAGAGAGCTGTGAATTCTTCTAATTTATAGGGACTTTTGAGAGAAATCCAAGCCTCTAAAACGCAAGGACACCTGGGTTTTGGGGACTTTTCCTTGATTAAAATTTTTTAGGCTTTAGATTAGGTTTTAATTTTCTTTTGGGCGGCTGTGAAGTTTTTTTTTTTTTTTTTTTTAATGTTTTTGGGTTCTGGTTATTTATTTTCAGCTTTCAAGGCCGGCTAAGGTATTTAGCTTTGGATTTTTTCCCCCTGAAGGGCTGAACGTTCATGTGTAAACCAAATTCGGTTTTGAATTTTTTCCCATTTAATAGAGGTATGTTTTCTTCTGTGAATCTGAACTAGAGAGGCGGGTTTTTTTTGAGCATTGATATAATAACTTTTTCCTCATTGCAACCAAATTTGCAGGAAGAGAATTTGTAGGGAATCAATCAGTAATACTGATCGGGATTTAGAAGATTTTTCAAAATAAATCAGAAAAATTTCAGAAAATTGTAAAAATTCACAATATTAAAAAATAATATTTAAAAATTAAAACAAGTCCAGTTAAACTAGGAGATGGTCAAATCAAGTAGTTTCATTAGCACTGAGTACTGGGTTTAGACTCAAGCTGACTCTAAGTCCACAAAAGACGGATCCGATATCAAATAATAGGAATAATAAGAGAAAATAATAATAAATACGGACAATTTAGAAAAATACACGTATGCAGATACTTATTCCGGGAACAACGTATTACAACGACCATTTTTAAAAAAATAAAATCATATTCTATTAAATATAAGATTTCAATAACTTCAAACTTGATTATATTATATTGGGTTAACAAAATATAAAAGTGGGTATAAGCTTAAAATAAGTCAATATTTATTTCTTACTGTCTCAAGGCGCATCTATATTCACTTCTTAGTCTTTTCAATTTTTTCAGTGGAACTAAAAGTCCTAAAATTGAAAACACTAGAGTCATCTTTACATCTTCTTGTGCGTTCAAAATGCCATAATCAATGAAAGGTAGTTATAATTTTTTTTCCTTGCTTTTTAAACGAATAAAGGTATCACATACATGTAAAAGATTCTTGAAAGACTTTTCTCGTAGCTCAATTTTTAATAATATTAGTGATTTTAAAGGAAACAAACAATTCCTCATAAAAAATGTGGGATAAGGAAAAAATCAACAGACTTATTTATATTCAAGATATGAGAATGTCTTACACCTTAGGATTATCTGAAACTAAATAAAGCAATAAAAATCAATTACAGATAGTAAAACGTTAAACACATGGTTTTCCAGAAGAACACTTGAGAACACCAGCATCTGCAGTAAGAAGCGGCACCAATGCTCCTTGAGCAATGTTAAACCTTTGTGCTGGAGAATATTTTGGATCACAACTTCCCATCCAGAGGGGACAAAATATGCACCATTTAAGAAATATCATTTGTTGATCTCCAATTCCAATTCTTCCACCCTTCTCCTAGTCTCTTTGTAACCTATCACAGATTAGAAATCTAGGATGTTAATGTAGTTTTTAACATATGAGAGAGAGGGATAGAGGGATAGAGGGAGAGAGAGAGAGAGAGAGAGAGAGAGAGAGAGAGAGAGAGAGAGTACTTGTTTGAGAGCAGGACTATCAGAAGCGTAATAGTAGTTTCCTTCACTTAGGATGGTAGGATTTGAACTTCCTCCGATGGCATACATTCCCCAAGCATCATACTTATTATTTGCAACATGAGCATATCCTGTTCTAACACTGTTACATATTAAAAAGATATTATAATTTGATTAATAGTATTATCATTGTGACAAAATAGGAGCATGATATTTTCAACTTCAATAGGATAGAAAAACTATAACTGATTTTTTTTTCTCGTTACCGGGGCATTCTTTGGACTAAATTTGATCCGAAATGATTGAAAGCTACAGTCACTTTCATTATCTGGTCTTCAGCAAGACCATCCTTGTGACCAAGCAACATGACCTGCACAATCCTCAACTTGTTACAATTTATATTTTATTTCTTTCAAAATAGTATTCATATTTCTACATAAAAGGAAATATTTTACAATCCAACTCATTAAACTTTCATTATCTTGTCTTCAGCGAGACCATCCATGTGACCAAGCATGTGACCTACCCAGTCCAACTCATTACAATTTATATTTTAGTTCTTTCAAATTAATGTTCATTTTTATTTTTAGCATAGTCAAACCCAAATCTTCTCGAGTTAAGATCCAAAATCTAAAACTTTTGGTTTAGATTTTGAACTCATATAGAGTTTATAAGTCTCGATTTCAAATATGGGTCAAAATAGATTGAGATAAAGTCAGATAAAATAGACACCTACTTGCAACTCAATTTATAATCCAACTTCATCAATAAACTCCAAAATTGTAATGTGAGGTGAGGATTATTTCTACTATTCTAATGCTAATTTTTAGTGCTAAATTTACACTACATTTTCCTATTTCGTTAGATATAGTCATGGAACTAGAAATTAAAAGTTGTATACGTTACCTTATTATGATCAGAGTAGTAGTTGTTTGATATGGTGACTGCAGTTGAACCATGAGTGACATCAATGAGCCCATCAAAGGCCCGAGAAAGAGTGCAGTGATCAATCCACACATTGGAGGAGGCGAGCACTGTGATAGCATCCCCGTCGGAGTCCCCGCGGGTGCAGTCATGGATGCTGAGCCCGTGGACTATAACATGGCTCACCTCCTGGATCGTGATGCACGGCCCATAGGCAATCTCAACCTTGGCCCCCCTCCCATCAATCGTCTTGTTGCTGTTCACCTTGAGCTGGTTCTTGAGCTTGATCACCATGTCACTCCTGAAAATTATCCAGAGTGGTTTGGACTGGATCACGCCGTACCGGAGCGTGCCGGGCTTCGGGTTGACCGGATCGTCAGAAGGGTCGGTGACGGTGTAGATTGCGCCGTACTTGCCTCCCAGCGCGGACTTGCCGAACCCCACGGCGCAGTCGGCGAGCTTTTGGCGGCTCGACGCCCATTGGGAATCGAATCGCCAGCAGGCGTCGATCGGGTTCATGATCTTCTTGGTGTACGTCGAGTTTTTGTACGATGTGAGTGGATAGTCGTAGGAACCCTGGACATAGCCGAAGACAAAGGAGAGCATGACATAGCAAGAGAGGAGAGCAGAGAGCAAGGGGAGGCCCATTGAAATAGCTGGAGAGAAAATGTGGGTGCTGTTGTAAAACTCGAGAATATAACACCAAAATAGAGAATTCTAGAGATAGAGTAGAAGTAGGAATTCTTATTGATTTCTGAAGTGTACATTGAAATGAATCAGGAAGGGCCTATTTATAGAAAAATTTTGGGTTACTATGCAGTCATTACAATGCAGTCATTATGCATGCTTGCGTCATCGCTTGCATTAGTGCAGTCATTACAATGCAGTCACTATGCATGCTTGCATCATCGCTTGTATTAGTGCAGTCATTACAATGCAGTCACTATGCATGCTTGCGTCATCGCATGCATTAGCGCATAGTAAAATGATTAATAGTGCACAGTAAAGATTGGCAGCCATTGTTTCATAACAGGTACCACGATTTTGATGACCAACATTTTTTTCCTTATATTTGTTTTTTTCCCAATAAAAAAGGAATATGCCAACTGTATTGTTAAAGAGAGGTCAATGAAACTCAGCACAAAAGCAAGGAAATTAGAAGAATTATTGTACTTGTCTAGTGTTCACGAAAAGATGAGTATTATGATATTCTAGAGGTTAAAGTATCAGTCAAATTTGGTAAGCCATTATAAAATCTTTATAGAAATTCCATATTTTCTACCTGAATTTTTTTTCCATTATAAGAATTTAAGGAGTACTTTTCTTTTTTCGCAAGGTGTCTAGAAAGTACCATCATTGCTTTCAGTGTGGAGAAGAAGATTTTGAAGCTCCGCAGGATCTTGACACAATTCTTCTCCTATAAATCTATCTTTGTCAAGACCTTTATCGTTGATCCTGCATGTCTAGATTTCTCTTTATAGATATTAGAGTAATTTGCGTGCTGCCTTTAAATCACTTCAAGACCATAGTTGGCAATCTCTTGATGTTGTTTATTCTTAAATTATAAAGTTATAAATCACACCAGTGGTGATTGCTAATTAAGCTAGAAAAGTTGGATATGATTTATTTATTTTTTAGGGAAAAAGTGAAGTTTTGAAAAGTTGGATATGTTGTTTGCTAAATAAGTGTGATAAAAAAATCAACACATATTACAAATAGTTTGAACTATTTTTTAGGTATAGAAGTTAAAACTTAAATCGAAAATCGTATTTTTCAAAAATCAACTTTAAAATGAGAAACGATTTTTTTCAAAGTTCAAATACAAAACTAAGATATTTAAACACATTTGAAGTATAGTATGTATGGATATGATCTAATACTTATATAAGATGAAATATTTATGTTTTTCACAATAAGCTCTAAACAAAGTTTTGATAAATACGGAACTTAGAAACCATTAACTAGAAACATCAATTAAGTTTTTCTAAAAAATATGGTGCATCAATGTATATGGATGAAATCCAATACACATATAAACCATATAAACTTGTTATGATGAAATAAATTCATGAAACCAAAGATGTATACTTTGAAGTTCAAAAAATCAGACGGTATTTTCTAAAATCAAAACTATTTCTCATGAAAACACATATAAATTTTATTTGTGTGTATATGAGCTTGAGCAATCCACAACTATTCTATCCTATACATTTTATCTAAAAACAAGATCTTAACACTTACGAACACTTGACTCAAGTCTTGATCTTCTCCATCTTGACTTGGTCCAAAACTTGATCCAATAAGTTAGACTTCTCTTTGATGCGATCTTGAAGGGCGAGCTCTTAAATCAACAAGTGATAGCCTCAAAACTTAACTTCGAATCTTTTGTTGAAGTTAAACACCAACTAAGATTTTGATTGAATATCTGAAACTTAATAAATACAAGATCATTAGTACTATAACTACATGAGTTAATCATCATCAAAACTTGAGTGTTGGGCCTTTGGGCCAACAATCTCCCTCTTTCTGATGATGATAAAACTTATAGAGTTATATATATATATATATATATATATATATATATATCACACACACACACACACACACACATATGAATTAAAAGTAAGCTTCATAGAGGCTCCCTCTTAACTCATGCATAGCAAAAACAAGTAGATATTCAAAGAAAGCTCATAAACAAAACACATATATAAACATACATATAATAAACTATCTAAATATTCTTCTCCCCCTTTTTATCAATTATCAACAAATGGGTGAAAAAAAACAAACACGATAAATGTTTATGCGATATACATTCATGAAGAGGAGAGAAGTTCAGTTAACTCTCCCTGTATACATGTATTACATGGAGAAGGGATGACTAGACCCCAACCCACATAAGCAAAATATATAATGAATAGACGGAGATATTAAGCTCCCCTACACTTGTGTATCACATAAAGGAGAGAGGTCAAGATCCTCAATACGTAAAATACACTTAACATGAATCTTTAAATTGAGGAGATGTTAAGCACCCCTTGCATATAAGCAATACATATCAAACAAAATTTTTAAGAAAATTTTGAAACAACTTTTAAAATAAATTTTAAAATTTCTTGTAGTCAACAAAATAAATTTTGATACTAATAAAAATCAAATAGTAGTTGATAAAATAAATATTGATATCAATTGTAGACAAGTAAAATTATTAAGATACAAATTATAGATTTTGATACCAATAGAAGGTGAAACATGAAGTACATTTTGATAACAAAAAATACCAATTGAAATTAATATACAAGCTTGTAAAGATACCAATTCACATTTAGAATTAAGTTAAGCTTAGCATAAACATTTTGTGCTTTAAAAAAAAAATATGTAAAGACATTGTAAAACATGCACAATCAAAATCATATATTTGTATGTATGAAAATGAAAATATCAATTGAAATTTGAAGCACACATATATAGAAAAATAAATATGAGTATATAAAAATGAAACAACATGAAGATCAAGTGTATAACTCACGTCATCCACCCTTATGATGCACAAGATAAAAGAAATAGTTATTATGGTACACAAGGCATGGTCGCCCAACCAACCGTCCTTTAAGGATAGAAGTTTTCAAAAATAAGATTTAAAAATATTAGCATAGTTGGAAACACTACCAATTGAAGAATAAATAACTAGTTTAAAATAATTTTTGAAAAACTAGCTAAAGATCATTCAAAACTTGAAACCCAAATTATATATCTCATGAAACATGTATATTACACAAGAGTTGTCACTCAATATCTATAAAACTCAAAAATGTGCTCATGAAAATAAAGTCATGAGTAAACATAAAGGTGAGTGTACAAGAATTATGTGAACAATAAATTCATGAAATAAATCGATAAGGCTTAAAACAAAACAGGAAATTCTTTAATTAAAAAAAAACTAAACGAGCTTCAAGGCATATGCATGTTTTGTCGAAACTAAAGTATACATACATATCCAGACATAGATGAGTCCACAAAGAATATTTCATGAAGGCAAGTGACTCTAAGATAGACATGTATATCTATAGATTTGGACAAAACTAACATATACATGAAACAAACAAATAACATGTATAAAAATAGAGAAAACTAGTAAAAATACAAGAATTATCAAAATTAGGTTATACAAATACATCTAATGAGTATATGTAAGCATTAAGGTACCCAAACAAAAGAGTCAAGTATAGATTACTAATTTTATAAGTATAAATACCAGTTTTAATGAAAACTACATCTAAACATGTAATCAACACATAAAGCAAAAAAAATAAACAAATATGATCATTAGGGTAAATGCTAGTGCTTTTAGAAATAGGATAGATACAATAGCTAATTTAATGGTGAGAACACAAAAATATGAATTCATATAAACATGAGTGTATCTCAAAGACTATATATGTATATCACAAGTCTAATGAGCATTGCATTTAACATAATGAGCATTAAAACTACAACATGCAAAAAACAACAATATGAAAGCATGTAAATAAAAAAGGAGTTAGAGATAGTTACCAAACCATATGAACTATTATCTATATCTCCAAACCATGGTGGTCCTCCCACCATGTTTCCTTGATAGTGATGCATCAATTGGGTATGTCCATCAAGCTCCAAGTGTATCCACCAGTAAGGCACCAAACCTCTCACATTTTGTGAGAGCCCACACCTACATCAAACACAAGAGGTGAGAATTTTGGTATACATATTTTCTTTTTGGGTCCATGGGGGTTAGCATTATAAGGAACCCAAACATTTTTTATCAGCAAAATTTAAATAATTTATTGTCTTAAAATAAAATTTTGCAAGATGGACTTTGCGGCCACAATGTGTACATGTGTAAATTCTAGCCTATATGTGAGTGGGGTGAGCGTGATGTGCATGTGTATGCCATGAGGTATGTACATGCATGTGTGAAACTTATTTCTTGTGAAATATAGATTCCAATTTAGAGTTGTTAAATGCACATTGGCTCAAAGTGGAGCCCAAACAATCAATGCTCTTCTTCAAAATACATATATCATCATTAATTGTAAAAGAAGCAACATGAGAAACATGAGAATCAATAATCTTTTTCTTTCTATAAAAAATTTCTTTTTCTTTCAAAATATTTTTCAATTTCAAAGAGTTACTTTACTTTAAAGCAATCTCTTTCTCCTTTTCAATCAAAATAACTTAATTTTTCAAAACTTCATTTTCTTTTGAAACAATTTTAAATTTGTTTTAAAAGAATCCTTTTCTTTTAAGATCAAATCATTTTCATTTTTCAAACTTTTGTTTTCTATTTTTAATAATTCATATTTTAAAGAAGTTGTTGACAAAAAATAGCAAGTTCATCATATGGCATGTCAACATCCTCATCAACCTCGGATCTGAATTTACCTCAAGGGAGTCATCCCCTCAGACCATGTAGCACATGTTGGAAGCATCAATTCCTTCATCCGAATCACTTTCCTTATGATATTGCATTTGTTCATCAAAGAAGAGAAGAGTGTTACATACTACAAAAGCCGATTCAATGTTTGAATCTTAGATAAATATTCATCATTTAGAGTTGACTTTAATACATGAAGGGCTTTTGCATTAGCCTGAAGATTTTTGTCATTAACAAAATATGAATTTTTATTGGTGGCAAAATAAACATGAGTCCATAAGGCTTTGAGATACATAGACATCTTAACTTTCAAAGTTTGGAGGTTAAGAATGTCAAACATAGGAGGTGACATGAAATCCATGAGTGTGTGTATAAAATATTGTGATTAGCTAAATAAGGATCTTTAACTCTAAGTTGTAGCCCAAATCAAGAGCACCAAGCTCTGATACTCATTATAAGTTCACCTAGAGGGGGTGAATAGGTGTATAAGCTAATCTCTGATAATTGATGCGAAATTTAAAATTTAATTACAAATACACTATGTGTAACCAAGAGTGATCCGAATTTCCCATGAAGGGCTCTGGAACTACTCCTCGAGATTCCTCTCAATTAAGAGTTAAGGTGCTATTAGAAACTCTCTTGGTTGAGCACAAGTGTGAGCAAACAATCCTAAGCATATATCAATTAAACACAAGAAAATATCAAGCATGTAATAGATATGGACAATAAATACAAGTGAGAGAGAAAAATGATCAATCACAAATATGGGATAATTGTTTTGAGGTTCGAGCATACTTGCTCTACGTCCCCGCCTTCAACACTATGAAGATTTCCACTATAATCTATCCTGCAAGATCACTCAATGCCGCAACACCTACAATGAGCTTCCTCAAGAACTCTTGGCCTCACAAGTCCCTCACTTGTTCTCACAAGAATAACACACGCAAGCACACTAGCTTGCCGAGACCGCACCTCTACAAATTCCCAATCAAAGGGGTGGAATACTTGTGATCACTTCTTTTGATCACAAAAACAACTCTCTCATAACAAGGATCCTATAGGATTTATATAGCAATGTAAAGTTCAAGCTTGTGTGAGAAAACTAGATTGAATGAGTGGTGAAAAACTCAAGAAAATTTCAAATAAAACTCAAGATAAACACTCTTTAAAAACTTTTCTTTTGATATGAAAGTTTTAGCCCAAAAATATGTGAAGAAAAACTCTAAGAGAGGCAGAAAAAAAACTACCTCAAAAACATCTCCAAAATCTTGTCCAAAACTGGCTAAGAGAATCCCTTTTATAAGGTTCAGAAAACAAGCCGTCGGGTTCAGTTTTCTGGCCAAATAGACCGGCCGGTTGATCGACCAGTGGTCATATTTATGACTGTTGGGGCCGCCGGTCGACCGCTCGGTCAACCGCACCCAGGTCTTGACCTGTCGGGTCGATCGACCGAGACAAGAACCAGACAGCACTGTCTCTGGTCGGTCGATCGCTCGGCCGACCAGGGCCAGATTCAGAGACCTATCGGGTCGATCGACCGAGACAAGAACCAGAGAGCACTGCTCTCTGGCCAGTCGACCGGGGCTAGATCAGAGAGCAAGCTCTCTGCATCGGTCGACCGTCCGGTTGATCGACTCTTAAGCAGGCTTGTGCACGTTGCCTGTGCACATCGATCGACCGCATGGTCGACCGACTTCTTGTTCGGTCGACCGGTCAGTCGACCCCTAGTAGCCCAGGTCAGGGTTTTAAGGCTAAAAATTCAATTTAAATCTCATAAATTTAAAAAATAGTTTCATTAAAACACTTTGAAATATAAATATGTGTGATCAAAACTCAACACATATTACAAACAATTTAAATTATTTTTGAGGTATAGAAGTTAAAGCTTAAACTGAAAACCGTATTGTTCAAAAATTAACTTCAAAATGAAAAACGATTTTTTCAATCTTGTTCAAATACAAAAATAAGATATTTAAACACACTTAAAGAATAGTGTGTATGAATATGATCTAATACACATATAAGATGAAATATCTATGTTTTTGACAATAAGCTCTAAACAAAGTTTTGATAAATGCAGAACTTAAAAACCATGAACTAGAAATATCAATTAAGTTTTTCTAAACCATTTTGATCGGACATATGATGTAACACCACGGAGAGACCTACAATTTTATAGAAGCGAGTTAGACGTGATGCTAGAGTCTGTAGTGACATAGGAGCCATATACAGATACAATTCTACAGAGTTTACCTCCAATATGCACAGCAGGAGCTCATATATGGCATGCCCGTACGCCTATTAATTGTATGGAGAATGTTGAGATGCATGTTCTAGATCGGGTACTTCGACGATTTGGGATGAATCAGCATATTTTCGATCCAGTCTCGAGGTTGATACGTGCGGATCGTAGTAAATATAGGCTGCGTCATTGGAGTGTGGAGACAAATGCATATATACTCGAATGAGAAGATCGAGCAAACCGGATTTAAAACCAACGCCACACTTACACATTTTTGGAGAAGTATATGCGTTGGTATTGGGGGATCACTCGACGTTAGATTATTCAACGTGTTGAGGCTCCAAACGCTTTTACTCCCAGTGCTCCCTATGAGCTATAGTTGGTAATATCTTAAACAAATTCATATTATGCCTTTTAATTATGTGATATGTGATATATTCTTCTATTTATGCTTATTTTTCATTCAGATTGATGGATTGATTGAAATAGATGAAATGACGCATGGGACAATGGTTGATAAATTTCGATTGCACTCAACAATGCAGGAGATCAAAAACTACATCAAGAGTCTTTTATGACAACGTTGATTTGCACATCCATCCGAAAGAGCACCAAACCCCACGGTGACCTATACACGACGCCAACGACGGTTACCTCATATGGAACACGAAGATGTGGGGGTCCTTCCCAATCAGCTCCCACACGGCGTACATGGCATCGAAATGATGGTGAGGCGGGGCCATCTCGCAGCAAACAACCAAATTCTCAGACTCTTCCTCCATCCAGTCGAGGAAGAAGACGTGGGGGTGGCCGAGGAAGGCTTGAATTGTTGTATTTGTTCTGATATGTGATTTATGAAGAACTTGGGATATGTTATGTTTGTGGACATATGAAATAACTTGTGATATTTAATATCATTATATTATATTTGTGATATTAAAGATATGCGATATTTAATATTATTTTATGATATTTGTGATATTTAATATTATTGTATGATACGTGATGTTTGTGAAATATTTCATTTTAATATTTTTTATTATTACATTGAAGAGTTTCATTAGAACTGATGATGTGCACAACATCCAGTTTTGGAACTGACCTTGTGCACAACATCAGTTTCAGTTCTCGATAATAGGAGTCTATGGCTCTGGTTTCTGAAACCCAAACCTATGTTTCCCTTCGGTCATTCTGTTTGAGTAGGAGGAGGTTGGTCTCTGGTTCGGGTTTTTAAAATCTGAACCTGCGTTTTACTGAAATTTAGGCACAGTCTCAGAAACCAAGCCTAATTTAAAAAAAAAACTTGGGTTCGGGTTTCAGAAACCTGAACCCAAGAAGAAAAATTTTATTTTGGGTTTCTAAAACCCGTACCTAAAACTTCCAACTAGCGCCACGTTGGCAAGGAAATCCAACGTGGCACTGCGTTGGCGTATCAGAGATCTATTTTGGGAATAAAGTTTTATAGAGGCTTTTTTTATAGTTATTTATTTAAATGAGTTTTTTAAAAAAAGCCCTTGAGAAAAATGCCATTTTCTATTGGGATTTTTTTCAAAAAAACCTTGTTTTAAAAAATAATTTCAAAAAAAGACCTCTAAAAATATTTTGAAAAATTGACCTCTGACAGGCCATGTCAGCGTAACGTCAGCGCTGGCCGGAAAGCAGCTTTTGGTTCACTCGAGGTTAATATTTTTTTTCCCAGTTTTGGACTTAGTCGAGGTTGGCAACCTTGGCCAACACAACATTTTAACATTTTTGAGCAGCAGTCGAACTTCAGTTTGGCCGGGGTTGGCAATCTCGGTGAAGCTCAAAACTCAAAAAAATAATAATTGCGGCTTCATGGATAAATTGTTTCCTCATTCATTTCCTGCATGAATTGTTTCATGCATTGAATGTTGGAACGAGTTTCATATATTCCTCTTTCAGTTTTGAACTGCAGCCCAACATTAATTTCCTCATTTGTTTCATGCATGAATTGTTTCATGCATTGAATGTTAATATGGTTGTTGGGAAAAAATCAACTGCGGCTTGACTGGGATTGCCAACCCCAGCCAAAGCTCAAAATTAAAAAAAAAACATCCTGTTTCACTGGGGTTGCTAACCTCGGCCTACCAAATGCAATGGAAAAAATACATTTGGTCACCCGAGATTGCCAACCTCAGCCGAAGCGAAAAATGCCCCCCCACAGCTAGTGCCACGATGGTGCCTAAGGCCGACGTGGCGTTGACGTGACCTGCTAGAGGTCTATTCTTGAAAATATTTTTTGAGAGGTCTATTACTGAACCATGTTAATAGTGGACCCCGTGCATACCTGTGACAACAGCTTCAATAGCATCCCGTACTGGAGTCCGAAATCAGCTGCTATGCTAGAAGGGTCTTAGCCCTAAAATAGGAGTGGAATCACTACAGGGTGCCAGAATACACCACCAGAACACGCGAACCCCTCAAATTATTCTGAAGTTGTAGTTGCGCAACATGGAACCATTATAAACACGTACATATTCATTCCATCAGTTTCTTCGGCCCTGATGTAGATTGTCCAGTTATTATAGATTTTCTAGATTATTTTCAATTTATCTTCACGATAATCATTTTAAAGGGAATAACAGGATTATAACAGGAATGTATATATCCTTGTTCAGGATTCAAGAGTGCATGAATTTTGTAGTTCAGGAGTACAGTAATTCAGGAGTATCTGAGTTCTGATAATATTATATTAATTATATCAAATCCCAATATTCTTTGACTTCATAATTTAACCAGTCAGGTGTCACAATATTTGTACTCAGTCACGTATTATGGTATAGAGTTAGGTGTTAGAGTACTTAGACCGGTATTATAGTATAAAATTGAGTGTCAGAGTAAGGTAAATGATACAATCTAGTCAAGTAAATAGTGTATCAGTATCTGGTATCAGAAGCAATGCAAATCATATGACTTAATTCAAGAATAAATCATATCAAATATTTTAAACACTTCACATCCATTAAAATAATATAAAACAGTAACACAAGCAAGCATACAAACAAGCGGAGCTAAGTAGTATTGAGGCAAGGTTAGCAAGCAGTGTTGATCGTTAAAGTGCATGGCGGGACTACCATACAGGAAGGACTTGAGCGTTGAAACGTATATTCTGTTGATTGCCAAAATTTTATACCATTTTATTGCCCCTATTTATCTATTTTTTGTATATAAATAATGCTACTTGGGTATTTTTAGTGATGCAGAACAAACTTGTAAGAAGAAGAAAGAACAACACTTGCACATTCCGAAAGAACGGTCAAGCCAAAAGAAGCTTTATTGAAGCACTTTTTTCGGACATGTTGTAGTATTTTGATGTTAACTTTTGCTATATAACTTCAAATGAGTACAAAAAAAAAAATTAAGAGAGATACAACTTTCATGTTGATGACTTCTTTTAATTTGACCATTTGACTCCTTCAAAAATGTCAAAGAAATTCTTTTTCTGATTCTGAATTGGAGCTGAAATGCAAATATAAAAATTCAGGGTCTAAATGTAAACTATCAGAGAGCTGTGAATTCTTCTAATTTATAGGGACTTTTGAGAGAAATCCAAGCCTCTAAAACGCAAGGACACCTGGGTTTTGGGGACTTTTCCTTGATTAAAATTTTTTAGGCTTTAGATTAGGTTTTTAATTTTCTTTTTTGGGCGGCTGTGAAGTTTTTTTTTTTTTTTTTTTTAATGTTTTTGGGTTCTGGTTATTTATTTTCAGCTTTCAAGGCCGGCTAAGGTATTTAGCTTTGGATTTTTTTCCCCTGAAGGGCTGAACGTTCATGTGTAAACCAAATTCGGTTTTGAATTTTTTCCCATTTAATAGAGGTATGTTTTCTTCTGTGAATCTGAACTAGAGAGGCGGGTTTTTTTTGAGCATTGATATAATAACTTTTTCCTCATTGCAACCAAATTTGCAGGAAGAGAATTTGTAGGGAATCAATCAGTAATACTGATCGGGATTTAGAAGATTTTTCAAAATAAATCAGAAAAATTTCAGAAAATTGTAAAAATTCACAATATTAAAAAATAATATTTAAAATTAAAACAAGTCCAGTTAAACTAGGAGATGGTCAAATCAAGTAGTTTCATTAGCACTGAGTACTGGGTTTAGACTCAAGCTGACTCTAAGTCCACAAAAGACGGATCCGATATCAAATAATAGGAATAATAAGAAAATAATAATAAATACGGACAATTTAGAAAAATACACGTATGCAGATACTTATTCCGGGAACAACGTATTACAACGACCATTTTTAAAAAAATAAAATCATATTCTATTAAATATAAGATTTCAATAACTTCAAACTTGATTATATTATATTGGGTTAACAAAATATAAAAGTGGGTATAAGCTTAAAATAAGTCAATATTTATTTCTTACTGTCTCAAGGCGCATCTATATTCACTTCTTAGTCTTTTCAATTTTTTCAGTGGAACTAAAAGTCCTAAAATTGAAAACACTAGAGTCATCTTTACATCTTCTTGTGCGTTCAAAATGCCATAATCAATGAAAGGTAGTTATAATTTTTTTTCCTTGCTTTTTAAACGAATAAAGGTATCACATACATGTAAAAGATTCTTGAAAGACTTTTCTCGTAGCTCAATTTTTAATAATATTAGTGATTTTAAAGGAAACAAACAATTCCTCATAAAAAATGTGGGATAAGGAAAAAAATCAACAGACTTATTTATATTCAAGATATGAGAATGTCTTACACCTTAGGATTATCTGAAACTAAATAAAGCAATAAAAATCAATTACAGATAGTAAAACGTTAAACACATGGTTTTCCAGAAGAACACTTGAGAACACCAGCATCTGCAGTAAGAAGCGGCACCAATGCTCCTTGAGCAATGTTAAACCTTTGTGCTGGAGAATATTTTGGATCACAACTTCCCAATCCAGAGGGGACAAAATATGCACCATTTAAGAAAATATCATTTGTTGATCTCCAATTCCAATTCTTCCACCCTTCTCCTAGTCTCTTTGTAACCTATCACAGATTAGAAATCTAGGATGTTAATGTAGTTTTTAACATATGAGAGAGAGGGATAGAGGGATAGAGAGAGAGAGAGAGAGAGAGAGAGAGAGAGAGAGTACTTGTTTGAGAGCAGGACTATCAGAAGCGTAATAGTAGTTTCCTTCACTTAGGATGGTAGGATTTGAACTTCCTCCGATGGCATACATTCCCCAAGCATCATACTTATTATTTGCAACATGAGCATATCCTGTTCTAACACTGTTACATATTAAAAAGATATTATAATTTGATTAATAGTATTATCATTGTGACAAAATAGGAGCATGATATTTTCAACTTCAATAGGATAGAAAAACTATAACTGATTTTTTTTCTCGTTACCGGGGCATTCTTTGGACTAAATTTGATCCGAAATGATTGAAAGCTACAGTCACTTTCATTATCTGGTCTTCAGCAAGACCATCCTTGTGACCAAGCAACATGACCTGCACAATCCTCAACTTGTTACAATTTATATTTTATTTCTTTCAAAATAGTATTCATATTTCTACATAAAAGGAAATATTTTACAATCCAACTCATTAAACTTTCATTATCTTGTCTTCAGCGAGACCATCCATGTGACCAAGCAATGTGACCTACCCAGTCCAACTCATTACAATTTATATTTTAGTTCTTTCAAATTAATGTTCATTTTTATTTTTAGCATAGTCAAACCCAAATCTTCTCGAGTTAAGATCCAAAATCTAAAACTTTTGGTTTAGATTTTGAACTCATATAGAGTTTATAAGTCTCGATTTCAAATATGGGTCAAAATAGATTGAGATAAAGTCAGATAAAATAGACACCTACTTGCAACTCAATTTATAATCCAACTTCATCAATAAACTCCAAATTGTAATGTGAGGTGAGGATTATTTCTACTATTCTAATGCTAATTTTTAGTGCTAAATTTACACTACATTTTCCTATTTCGTTAGATATAGTCATGGAACTAGAAATTAAAAGTTGTATACGTTACCTTATTATGATCAGAGTAGTAGTTGTTTGATATGGTGACTGCAGTTGAACCATGAGTGACATCAATGAGCCCATCAAAGGCCCGAGAAAGAGTGCAGTGATCAATCCACACATTGGAGGAGGCGAGCACTGTGATAGCATCCCCGTCGGAGTCCCCGCGGGTGCAGTCATGGATGCTGAGCCCGTGGACTATAACATGGCTCACCTCCTGGATCGTGATGCACGGCCCATAGGCAATCTCAACCTTGGCCCCCCTCCCATCAATCGTCTTGTTGCTGTTCACCTTGAGCTGGTTCTTGAGCTTGATCACCATGTCACTCCTGAAAATTATCCAGAGTGGTTTGGACTGGATCACGCCGTACCGGAGCGTGCCGGGCTTCGGGTTGACCGGATCGTCAGAAGGGTCGGTGACGGTGTAGATTGCGCCGTACTTGCCTCCCAGCGCGGACTTGCCGAACCCCACGGCGCAGTCGGCGAGCTTTTGGCGGCTCGACGCCCATTGGGAATCGAATCGCCAGCAGGCGTCGATCGGGTTCATGATCTTCTTGGTGTACGTCGAGTTTTTGTACGATGTGAGTGGATAGTCGTAGGAACCCTGGACATAGCCGAAGACAAAGGAGAGCATGACATAGCAAGAGAGGAGAGCAGAGAGCAAGGGGAGGCCCATTGAAATAGCTGGAGAGAAAATGTGGGTGCTGTTGTAAAACTCGAGAATATAACACCAAAATAGAGAATTCTAGAGATAGAGTAGAAGTAGGAATTCTTATTGATTTCTGAAGTGTACATTGAAATGAATCAGGAAGGGCCTATTTATAGAAAAATTTTGGTTACTATGCAGTCATTACAATGCAGTCATTATGCATGCTTGCGTCATCGCTTGCATTAGTGCAGTCATTACAATGCAGTCACTATGCATGCTTGCATCATCGCTTGTATTAGTGCAGTCATTACAATGCAGTCACTATGCATGCTTGCGTCATCGCATGCATTAGCGCATAGTAAAATGATTAATAGTGCACAGTAAAGATTGGCAGCCATTGTTTCATAACAGGTACCACGATTTTGATGACCAACATTTTTTTCCTTATATTTGTTTTTTTCCCAATAAAAAAGGAATATGCCAACTGTATTGTTAAAGAGAGGTCAATGAAACTCAGCACAAAAGCAAGGAAATTAGAAGAATTATTGTACTTGTCTAGTGTTCACGAAAAGATGAGTATTATGATATTCTAGAGGTTAAAGTATCAGTCAAATTTGGTAAGCCATTATAAAATCTTTATAGAAATTCCATATTTTCTACCTGAATTTTTTTTCCATTATAAGAATTTAAGGAGTACTTTTCTTTTTTCGCAAGGTGTCTAGAAAGTACCATCATTGCTTTCAGTGTGGAGAAGAAGATTTTGAAGCTCCGCAGGATCTTGACACAATTCTTCTCCTATAAATCTATCTTTGTCAAGACCTTTATCGTTGATCCTGCATGTCTAGATTTCTCTTTATAGATATTAGAGTAATTTGCGTGCTGCCTTTAAATCACTTCAAGACCATAGTTGGCAATCTCTTGATGTTGTTTATTCTTAAATTATAAAGTTATAAATCACACCAGTGGTGATTGCTAATTAAGCTAGAAAAGTTGGATATGATTTATTTATTTTTTAGGGAAAAAGTGAAGTTTTGAAAAGTTGGATATGTTGTTTGCTAAATAAGTGTGATAAAAAAATCAACACATATTACAAATAGTTTGAACTATTTTTTAGGTATAGAAGTTAAAACTTAAATCGAAAATCGTATTTTTCAAAAATCAACTTTAAAATGAGAAACGATTTTTTTCAAAGTTCAAATACAAAACTAAGATATTTAAACACATTTGAAGTATAGTATGTATGGATATGATCTAATACTTATATAAGATGAAATATTTATGTTTTTCACAATAAGCTCTAAACAAAGTTTTGATAAATACGGAACTTAGAAACCATTAACTAGAAACATCAATTAAGTTTTTCTAAAAAATATGGTGCATCAATGTATATGGATGAAATCCAATACACATATAAACCATATAAACTTGTTATGATGAAATAAATTCATGAAACCAAAGATGTATACTTTGAAGTTCAAAAAATCAGACGGTATTTTCTAAAATCAAAACTATTTCTCATGAAAACACATATAAATTTTATTTGTGTGTATATGAGCTTGAGCAATCCACAACTATTCTATCCTATACATTTTATCTAAAAACAAGATCTTAACACTTACGAACACTTGACTCAAGTCTTGATCTTCTCCATCTTGACTTGGTCCAAAACTTGATCCAATAAGTTAGACTTCTCTTTGATGCGATCTTGAAGGGCGAGCTCTTAAATCAACAAGTGATAGCCTCAAAACTTAACTTCGAATCTTTTGTTGAAGCTAAACACCAACTAAGATTTTGATTGAATATCTGAAACTTAATAAATACAAGATCATTAGTACTATAACTACATGAGTTAATCATCATCAAAACTTGAGTGTTGGGCCTTTGGGCCAACAATCTCCCTCTTTCTGATGATGATAAAACTTATAGAGTATATATATATATATATATATATATATATATACACACACACACACACACATATGAATTAAAAGTAAGCTTCATAGAGGCTCCCTCTTAACTCATGCATAGCAAAAACAAGTAGATATTCAAAGAAAGCTCATAAACAAAACACATATATATATGCATAAACAATAAATATTAAACATACATATATAAACTATCTAAATATTCTTCTCCCCCTTTTTATCAATTATCAACAAATGGGTGAAAAAAAACAAACACGATAAATGTTTATGCGATATACATTCATGAAGAGGAGAGAAGTTCAGTTAACTCTCCCTGTATACATGTATTACATGGAGAAGGGATGACTAGACCCCAACCCACATAAGCAAAATATATAATGAATAGACGGAGATATTAAGCTCCCCTACACTTGTGTATCACATAAAGGAGAGAGGTCAAGATCCTCAATACGTAAAATACACTTAACATGAATCTTTAAATTGAGGAGATGTTAAGCACCCCTTGCATATAAGCAATACATATCAAACAAAATTTTTAAGAAAATTTTGAAACAACTTTTAAAATAAATTTTAAAATTTCTTGTAGTCAACAAAATAAATTTTGATACTAATAAAAATCAAATAGTAGTTGATAAAATAAATATTGATATCAATTGTAGACAAGTAAAATTATTAAGATACAAATTATAGATTTTGATACCAATAGAAGGTGAAACATGAAGTACATTTTGATAACAAAAAATACCAATTGAAATTAATATACAAGCTTGTAAAGATACCAATTCACATTTAGAATTAAGTCAAGCTTAGCATAAACATTTTGTGCTTTAAAAAAAAATATGTAAAGACATTGTAAAACATGCACAATCAAAATCATATATTTGTATGTATGAAAATGAAAATATCAATTGAAATTTGAAGCACACATATATAGAAAAATAAATATGAGTATATAAAAATGAAACAACATGAAGATCAAGTGTATAACTCACGTCATCCACCCTTATGATGCACAAGATAAAAGAAATAGTTATTATGGCACACAAGGCATGGTCGCCCAACCAACCGTCCTTTAAGGATAGAAGTTTTCAAAAATAAGATTTAAAAATATTAGCATAGTTGGAAACACTACCAATTGAAGAATAAATAACTAGTTTAAAATAATTTTTGAAAAACTAGCTAAAGATCATTCAAAACTTGAAACCCAAATTATATATCTCATGAAACATGTATATTACACAAGAGTTGTCACTCAATATCTATAAAACTCAAAAATGTGCTCATGAAAATAAAGTCATGAGTAAACATAAAGGTGAGTGTACAAGAATTATGTGAACAATAAATTCATGAAATAAATCGATAAGGCTTAAAACAAAACAGGAAATTCTTTAATTAAAAAAAAACTAAACGAGCTTCAAGGCATATGCATGTTTTGTCGAAACTAAAGTATACATACATATCCAGACATAGATGAGTCCACAAAGAATATTTCATGAAGGCAAGTGACTCTAAGATAGACATGTATATCTATAGATTTGGACAAAACTAACATATACATGAAACAAACAAATAACATGTATAAAAATAGAGAAAACTAGTAAAAATACAAGAATTATCAAAATTAGGTTATACAAATACATCTAATGAGTATATGTAAGCATTAAGGTACCCAAACAAAAGAGTCAAGTATAGATTACTAATTTTATAAGTATAAATATCAGTTTTAATGAAAACTACATCTAAACATGTAATCAACACATAAAGCAAAAAAAATTAAACAAATATGATCATTAGGGTAAATGCTAGTGCTTTTAGAAATAGGATAGATACAATAGCTAATTTAATGGTGAGAACACAAAATATGAATTCATATAAACATGAGTGTATCTCAAAGACTATATATGTATATCACAAGTCTAATGAGCATTGCATTTAACATAATGAGCATTAAAACTACAACATGCAAAAAAACAACAATATGAAAGCATGTAAATAAAAAAGGAGTTAGAGATAGTTACCAAACCATATGAACTATTATCTATATCTCCAAACCATGGTGGTCCTCCCACCATGTTTCCTTGATAGTGATGCATCAATTGGGTATGTCCATCAAGCTCCAAGTGTATCCACCAGTAAGGCACCAAACCTCTCACATTTTGTGAGAGCCCACACCTACATCAAACACAAGAGGTGAGAATTTTGGTATACATATTTTCTTTTTGGGTCCATGGGGGTTAGCATTATAAGGAACCCAAACATTTTTTATCAGCAAAATTTAAATAATTTATTGTCTTAAAATAAAATTTTGCAAGATGGACTTTGCGGCCACAATGTGTACATGTGTAAATTCTAGCCTATATGTGAGTGGGGTGAGCGTGATGTGCATGTGTATGCCATGAGGTATGTACATGCATGTGTGAAACTTATTTCTTGTGAAATATAGATTCCAATTTAGAGTTGTTAAATGCACATTGGCTCAAAGTGGAGCCCAAACAATCAATGCTCTTCTTCAAAATACATATATCATCATTAATTGTAAAAGAAGCAACATGAGAAACATGAGAATCAATAATCTTTTTCTTTCTATAAAAAATTTCTTTTTCTTTCAAAATATTTTTCAATTTCAAAGAGTTACTTTACTTTAAAGCAATCTCTTTCTCCTTTTCAATCAAAATAACTTAATTTTTCAAAACTTCATTTTCTTTTGAAACAATTTTAAATTTGTTTTTAAAGAATCCTTTTCTTTTAAGATCAAATCATTTTCATTTTTCAAACTTTTGTTTTCTATTTTTAATAATTCATATTTTAAAGAAGTTGTTGACAAAAAATAGCAAGTTCATCATATGGCATGTCAACATCCTCATCAACCTCGGATCTGAATTTACCTCAAGGGAGTCATCCCCTCAGACCATGTAGCACATGTTGGAAGCATCAATTCCTTCATCCGAATCACTTTCCTTATGATATTGCATTTGTTCATCAAAGAAGAGAAGAGTGTTACATACTACAAAAGCCGATTCAATGTTTGAATCTTAGATAAATATTCATCATTTAGAGTTGACTTTAATACATGAAGGGCTTTTGCATTAGCCTGAAGATTTTTGTCATTAACAAAATATGAATTTTTATTGGTGGCAAAATAAACATGAGTCCATAAGGCTTTGAGATACATAGACATCTTAACTTTCAAAGTTTGGAGGTTAAGAATGTCAAACATAGGAGGTGACATGAAATCCATGAGTGTGTGTATAAAATATTGTGATTAGCTAAATAAGGATCTTTAACTCTAAGTTGTAGCCCAAATCAAGAGCACCAAGCTCTGATACTCATTATAAGTTCACCTAGAGGGGGTGAATAGGTGTATAAGCTAATCTCTGATAATTGATGCGAAATTTAAAATTTAATTACAAATACACTATGTGTAACCAAGAGTGATCCGAATTTCCCATGAAGGGCTCTGGAACTACTCCTCGAGATTCCTCTCAATTAAGAGTTAAGGTGCTATTAGAAACTCTCTTGGTTGAGCACAAGTGTGAGCAAACAATCCTAAGCATATATCAATTAAACACAAGAAAATATCAAGCATGTAATAGATATGGACAATAAATACAAGTGAGAGAGAAAAATGATCAATCACAAATATGGGATAATTGTTTTGAGGTTCGAGCATACTTGCTCTACGTCCCCGCCTTCAACACTATGAAGATTTCCACTATAATCTATCCTGCAAGATCACTCAATGCCGCAACACCTACAATGAGCTTCCTCAAGAACTCTTGGCCTCACAAGTCCCTCACTTGTTCTCACAAGAATAACACACGCAAGCACACTAGCTTGCCGAGACCGCACCTCTACAAATTCCCAATCAAAGGGGTGGAATACTTGTGATCACTTCTTTTGATCACAAAAACAACTCTCTCATAACAAGGATCTTATAGGATTTATATAGCAATGTAAAGTTCAAGCTTGTGTGAGAAAACTAGATTGAATGAGTGGTGAAAAACTCAAGAAAATTTCAAATAAAACTCAAGATAAACACTCTTTAAAAACTTTTCTTTTGATATGAAAGTTTTAGCCCAAAAATATGTGAAGAAAAACTCTAAGAGAGGCAGAAAAAAAACTACCTCAAAAACATCTCCAAAATCTTGTCCAAAACTGGCTAAGAGAATCCCTTTTATAAGGTTCAGAAAACAAGCCGTCGGGTTCAGTTTTCTGGCCAAATAGACCGGCCGGTGGATCGACCAGTGGTCATATTTATGACTGTTGGGGCCGCCGGTCGACCGCTCGGTCAACCGCACCCAGGTCTTGACCTGTCGGGTCGATCGACCGAGACAAGAACCAGACAGCACTGTCTCTGGTCGGTCGATCGCTCGGCCGACCAGGGCCAGATTCAGAGACCTGTCGGGTCGATCGACCGAGACAAGAACCAGAGAGCACTGCTCTCTGGCCAGTCGACCGGGGCTAGATCAGAGAGCAAGCTCTCTGCATCGGTCGACCGTCCGGTTGATCGACTCTTAAGCAGGCTTGTGCACGTTGCTTGTGCACATCGATCGACCGCATGGTCGACCGACTTCTTGTTCGGTCGACCGGTCAGTCGACCCCTAGAAGCCCAGGTCAGGTTTTAAGGCTAAAAATTCAATTTAAATCTCATAAATTTAAAAAATAGTTTCATTAAAACACTTTAAATATAAATATGTGTGATCAAAACTCAACACATATTACAAATAATTTAAATTATTTTTGAGGTATAGAAGTTAAAGCTTAAACTGAAAACCGTATTGTTCAAAAATTAACTTCAAAATGAAAAACGATTTTTTCAATCTTGTTCAAATACAAAAATAAGATATTTAAACACACTTAAAGAATAGTGTGTATGAATATGATCTAATACACATATAAGATGAAATATCTATGTTTTTGACAATAAGCTCTAAACAAAGTTTTGATAAATGCAGAACTTAAAAACCATGAACTAGAAATATCAATTAAGTTTTTCTAAACCATTTTGATCGGACATATGATGTAACACCACGGAGAGACCTACAATTTTATAGAAGCGAGTTAGACGTGATGCTAGAGTCTGTAGTGACATAGGAGCCATATACAGATACAATTCTACAGAGTTTACCTCCAATATGCACAGCAGGAGCTCATATATGGCATGCCCGTACGCCTATTAATTGTATGGAGAATGTTGAGATGCATGTTCTAGATCGGGTACTTCGACGATTTGGGATGAATCAGCATATTTTCGATCCAGTCTCGAGGTTGATACGTGCGGATCGTAGTAAATATAGGCTGCGTCATTGGAGTGTGGAGACAAATGCATATATACTCGAATGAGAAGATCGAGCAAACCGGATTTAAAACCAACGCCACACTTACACATTTTTGGAGAAGTATATGCGTTGGTATTGGGGGATCACTCGACGTTAGATTATTCAACGTGTTGAGGCTCCAAACGCTTTTACTCCCAGTGCTCCCTATGAGCTATAGTTGGTAATATCTTAAACAAATTCATATTATGCCTTTTAATTATGTGATATGTGATATATTCTTCTATTTATGCTTATTTTTCATTCAGATTGATGGATTGATTGAAATAGATGAAATGACGCATGGGACAATGGTTGATAAATTTCGATTGCACTCAACAATGCAGGAGATCAAAAACTACATCAAGAGTCTTTTATGACAACGTTGATTTGCACATCCATCCGAAAGAGCACCAAACCCCACGGTGACCTATACACGACGCCAACGACGGTTACCTCATATGGAACACGAAGATGTGGGGGTCCTTCCCAATCAGCTCCCACACGGCGTACATGGCATCGAAATGATGGTGAGGCGGGGCCATCTCGCAGCAAACAACCAAATTCTCAGACTCTTCCTCCATCCAGTCGAGGAAGAAGACGTGGGGGAGGCCGAGGAAGGCTTGAATTGTTGTATTTGTTCTGATATGTGATTTATGAAGAACTTGGGATATGTTATGTTTGTGGACATATGAAATAACTTGTGATATTTAATATCATTATATTATATTTGTGATATTAAAGATATGCGATATTTAATATTATTTTATGATATTTGTGATATTTAATATTATTGTATGATACGTGATGTTTGTGAAATATTTCATTTTAATATTTTTTATTATTACATTGAAGAGTTTCATTAGAACTGATGATGTGCACAACATCCAGTTTTGGAACTGACCTTGTGCACAACATCAATTTCAGTTCTCGATAATAGGAGTCTATGGTTCTGGTTTCTGAAACCCAAACTATGTTTCCCTTCGGTCATTCTGTTTGAGTAGGAGGAGGTTGGTCTCTGGTTCGGGTTTTTAAAATCTGAACCTGCGTTTTACTGAAATTTAGGCACAGTCTCAGAAACCCAAGCCTAATTTAAAAAAAAAACTTGGGTTCGGGTTTCAGAAACCTGAACCCAAGAAGAAAAATTTTATTTTGGGTTTCTAAAACCCGTACCTAAAACTTCCAACTAGCGCCACGTTGGCAAGGAAATCCAACGTGGCACTGCGTTGGCGTATCAGAGATCTATTTTGGGAATAAAGTTTTATAGAGGCTTTTTTTATAGTTATTTATTTAAATGAGTTTTTTAAAAAAAGCCCTTGAGGAAAATGCCATTTTCTATTGGGATTTTTTTTCAAAAAAACCTTGTTTTAAAAAATATTTCAAAAAAAGACCTCTAAAAATATTTTGAAAAATTGACCTCTGACAGGCCATGTCAGCGTAACGTCAGCGCTGGCCGGAAAGCAGCTTTTGGTTCACTCGAGGTTAATATTTTTTTTCCCAGTTTTGGACTTAGTCGAGGTTGGCAACCTTGGCCAACACAACATTTTAACATTTTTGAGAGCAGTCGAACTTCAGTTTGGCCGGGGTTGGCAATCTCGGTGAAGCTCAAAACTCAAAAAAATAATAATTGCGGCTTCATGGATAAATTGTTTCCTCATTCATTTCCTGCATGAATTGTTTCATGCATTGAATGTTGGAACGAGTTTCATATATTCCTCTTTCAGTTTTGAACTGCAGCCCAACATTAATTTCCTCATTTGTTTCATGCATGAATTGTTTCATGCATTGAATGTTAATATGGTTGTTGGGAAAAAATCAACTGCGGCTTGACTGGGATTGCCAACCCCAGCCAAAGCTCAAAATTAAAAAAAAAACATCCTGTTTCACTGGGGTTGCTAACCTCGGCCTACCAAATGCAATGGAAAAAATACATTTGGTCACCCGAGATTGCCAACCTCAGCCGAAGCGAAAAATGCCCCCCCACAGCTAGTGCCACGATGGTGCCTAAGGCCGACGTGGCATTGACGTGACCTGCTAGAGGTCTATTCTTGAAAATATTTTTTGAGAGGTCTATTACTGAACCATGTTAATAGTGGACCCCGTGCATACCTGTGACAACAGCTTCAGAGCGTCCCGTACTGGAGTCCGAAATCAGCTGCTATGCTAGAAGGGTCTTAGCCCTAAAATAGGAGTGGAATCACTACAGGGTGCCAGAATACACCACCAGAACACGCGAACCCCTCAAATTATTCTGAAGTTGTAGTTGCGCAACATGGAACCATTATAAACACGTACATATTCATTCCATCAGTTTCTTCGGCCCTGATGTAGATTGTCCAGTTATTATAGATTTTCTAGATTATTTTCAATTTATCTTCACGATAATCATTTTAAAGGGAATACAGGATTATAACAGGAATGTATATATCCTTGTTCAGGATTCAAGAGTGCATGAATTTTGTAGTTCAGGAGTACAGTAATTCAGGAGTATCTGAGTTCTGATAATATTATATTAATTATATCAAATCCCAATATTCTTTGACTTCATTAATTTAACCAGTCAGGTGTCACAATATTTGTACTCAGTCACGTATTATGGTATAGAGTTAGGTGTTAGAGTACTTAGACCGGTATTATAGTATAAAATTGAGTGTCAGAGTAAGGTAAATGATACAATCTAGTCAAGTAAATAGTGTATCAGTATCTGGTATCAGAAGCAATGCAAATCATATGACTTAATTCAAGAATAAATCATATCAAATATTTTAAACACTTCACATCCATTAAAATAATATAAAACAGTAACACAAGCAAGCATACAAACAAGCGGAGCTAAGTAGTATTGAGGCAAGGTTAGCAAGCAGTGTTGATCGTTAAAGTGCATGGCGGGACTACCATACAGGAAGGACTTGAGCGTTGAAACGTATATTCTGTTGATTGCCAAAATTTTATACCATTTTATTGCCCCTATTTATCTATTTTTTGTATATAAATAATGCTACTTGGGTATTTTTAGTGATGCAGAACAAACTTGTAAGAAGAAGAAAGAACAACACTTGCACATTCCGAAAGAACGGTCAAGCCAAAAGAAGCTTTATTGAAGCACTTTTTTCGGACATGTTGTAGTATTTTGATGTTAACTTTTGCTATATAACTTCAAATGAGTACAAAAAAAAAAAAAATTAAGAGAGATACAACTTTCATGTTGATGACTTCTTTTAATTTGACCATTTGACTCCTTCAAAAATGTCAAAGAAATTCTTTTTCTGATTCTGAATTGGAGCTGAAATGCAAATATAAAAATTCAGGGGTCTAAATGTAAACTATCAGAGAGCTGTGAATTCTTCTAATTTATAGGGACTTTTGAGAGAAATCCAAGCCTCTAAAACGCAAGGACACCAGGGTTTTGGGGGACTTTTCCTTGATTAAAATTTTTTAGGCTTTAGATTAGGTTTTTAATTTTCTTTTTTGGGCGGCTGTGAAGTTTTTTTTTTTTTTTTTTTTTAATGTTTTTGGTTCTGGTTATTTATTTTCAGCTTTCAAGGCCGGCTAAGGTATTTAGCTTTGGATTTTTTTCCCCTGAAGGCTGAACGTTCATGTGTAAACCAAATTCGGTTTTGAATTTTTTCCCATTTAATAGAGGTATGTTTTCTTCTGTGAATCTGAACTAGAGAGGCGGGTTTTTTTTGAGCATTGATATAATAACTTTTTCCTCATTGCAACCAAATTTGCAGGAAGAGAATTTGTAGGGAATCAATCAGTAATACTGATCGGGATTTAGAAGATTTTTCAAAATAAATCAGAAAAATTTCAGAAAATTGTAAAAATTCACAATATTAAAAAATAATATTTAAAAATTAAAACAAGTCCAGTTAAACTAGGAGATGGTCAAATCAAGTAGTTTCATTAGCACTGAGTACTGGGTTTAGACTCAAGCTGACTCTAAGTCCACAAAAGACGGATCCGATATCAAATAATAGGAATAATAAGAGAAAATAATAATAAATACGGACAATTTAGAAAAATACACGTATGCAGATACTTATTCCGGGAACAACGTATTACAACGACCATTTTTTAAAAAAATAAAATCATATTCTATTAATATAAGATTTCAATAACTTCAAACTTGATTATATTATATTGGGTTAACAAAATATAAAAGTGGTATAAGCTTAAAATAAGTCAATATTATTTCTTACTGTCTCAAGGCGCATCTATATTCACTTCTTAGTCTTTTCAATTTTTTCAGTGGAACTAAAAGTCCTAAAATTGAAAACACTAGAGTCATCTTTACATCTTCTTGTGCGTTCAAAATGCCATAATCAATGAAAGGTAGTTATAATTTTTTTCCTGCTTTTTAAACGAATAAAGGTATCACATACATGTAAAAGATTCTTGAAAGACTTTTCTCGTAGCTCAATTTTTAATAATATTAGTGATTTTAAAGGAAACAAACAATTCCTCATAAAAAATGTGGATAAGGAAAAAAATCAACAGACTTATTTATATTCAAGATATGAGAATGTCTTACACCTTAGGATTATCTGAAACTAAATAAAGCAATAAAAATCAATTACAGATAGTAAAACGTTAAACACATGGTTTTCCAGAAGAACACTTGAGAACACCAGCATCTGCAGTAAGAAGCGGCACCAATGCTCCTTGAGCAATGTTAAACCTTTGTGCTGGAGAATATTTTGGATCACAACTTCCCAATCCAGAGGGGACAAAATATGCACCATTTAAGAAAATATCATTTGTTGATCTCCAATTCCAATTCTTCCACCCTTCTCCTAGTCTCTTTGTAACCTATCACAGATTAGAAATCTAGGATGTTAATGTAGTTTTTAACATATGAGAGAGAGGGATAGAGGGATAGAGAGAGAGAGAGAGAGAGAGAGAGAGAGAGTACTTGTTTGAGAGCAGGACTATCAGAAGCGTAATAGTAGTTTCCTTCACTTAGGATGGTAGGATTTGAACTTCCTCCGATGGCATACATTCCCCAAGCATCATACTTATTATTTGCAACATGAGCATATCCTGTTCTAACACTGTTACATATTAAAAAGATATTATAATTTGATTAATAGTATTATCATTGTGACAAAATAGGAGCATGATATTTTCAACTTCAATAGGATAGAAAAACTATAACTGATTTTTTTTCTCGTTACCGGGGCATTCTTTGGACTAAATTTGATCCGAAATGATTGAAAGCTACAGTCACTTTCATTATCTGGTCTTCAGCAAGACCATCCTTGTGACCAAGCAACATGACCTGCACAATCCTCAACTTGTTACAATTTATATTTTATTTCTTTCAAAATAGTATTCATATTTCTACATAAAAGGAAATATTTTACAATCCAACTCATTAAACTTTCATTATCTTGTCTTCAGCGAGACCATCCATGTGACCAAGCATGTGACCTACCCAGTCCAACTCATTACAATTTATATTTTAGTTCTTTCAAATTAATGTTCATTTTTATTTTTAGCATAGTCAAACCCAAATCTTCTCGAGTTAAGATCCAAAATCTAAAACTTTGGTTTAGATTTTGAACTCATATAGAGTTTATAAGTCTCGATTTCAAATATGGGTCAAAATAGATTGAGATAAAGTCAGATAAAATAGACACCTACTTGCAACTCAATTTATAATCCAACTTCATCAATAAACTCCAAAATTGTAATGTGAGGTGAGGATTATTTCTACTATTCTAATGCTAATTTTTAGTGCTAAATTTACACTACATTTTCCTATTTCGTTAGATATAGTCATGGAACTAGAAATTAAAAGTTGTATACGTTACCTTATTATGATCAGAGTAGTAGTTGTTTGATATGGTGACTGCAGTTGAACCATGAGTGACATCAATGAGCCCATCAAAGGCCCGAGAAAGAGTGCAGTGATCAATCCACACATTGGAGGAGGCGAGCACTGTGATAGCATCCCCGTCGGAGTCCCCGCAGGTGCAGTCATGGATGCTGAGCCCGTGGACTATAACATGGCTCACCTCCTGGATCGTGATGCACGGCCCATAGGCAATCTCAACCTTGGCCCCCCTCCCATCAATCGTCTTGTTGCTGTTCACCTTGAGCTGGTTCTTGAGCTTGATCACCATGTCACTCCTGAAAATTATCCAGAGTGGTTTGGACTGGATCACGCCGTACCGGAGCGTGCCGGGCTTCGGGTTGACCGGATCGTCAGAAGGGTCGGTGACGGTGTAGATTGCGCCGTATTTGCCTCCCAGCGCGGACTTGCCGAACCCCACGGCGCAGTCGGCGAGCTTTTTGGCGGCTCGACGCCCATTGGGAATCGAATCGCCAGCAGGCGTCGATCGGTTCATGATCTCTTGGTGTACGTCGAGTTTTTGTACGATGTGAGTGGATAGTCGTAGGAACCCTGGACATAGCCGAAGACAAAGGAGAGCATGACATAGCAAGAGAGGAGAGCAGAGAGCAAGGGGAGGCCCATGAAATAGCTGGAGAGAAAATGTGGGTGCTGTTGTAAAACTCGAGAATATAACACCAAATAGAGAATTCTAGAGATAGAGTAGAAGTAGGAATTCTTATTGATTTCTGAAGTGTACATTGAAATGAATCCGGAAGGGCCTATTTATAGAAAAATTTGGGTTACTATGCAGTCATTACAATGCAGTCATTATGCATGCTTGCGTCATCGCTTGCATTAGTGCAGTCATTACAATGCGTCACTATGCATGCTTGCATCATCGCTTGTATTAGTGCAGTCATTACAATGCAGTCACTATCATGCTTGCGTCATCGCATGCATTAGCGCATAGTAAAATGATTAATAGTGCACAGTAAAGATTGGCAGCCATTGTTTCATAACAGGTACCACGATTTTGATGACCAACATTTTTTCTTATATTTGTTTTTTTCCCAATAAAAAAGGAATATGCCAACTGTTATTGTTTAAGAGAGGTCAATGAAACTCAGCACAAAAGCAAGGAAATTAGAAGAATTATTGTACTTGTCTAGTGTTCACGAAAAGATGAGTATTATGATATTCTAGAGGTTAAAGTATCATTCAAATTTGGTAAGCCATTATAAAATCTTTATAGAAATTCCATATTTTCTACCTGAATTTTTTTTCCATTATAAGAATTTAAGGAGTACTTTTCTTTTTTCGCAAATGTGTCTAGAAAGTACCATCATTGCTTTCAGTGTGGAGAAGAAGATTTTGAAGCTCCGCAGGATCTTGACACAATTCTTCTCCTATAAATCTCTCTTTGTCAAGACTTTATCGTTGATCTGCATGTCTAGATTTCTCTTTATAGATATTAGAGTAATTTGCGTGCTGCCTTTAATCACTTCAAGACCATAGTTGGCAATCTCTTGATGTTTGTTTATTCTAAATTATAAAGTTATATAAATCACACCAGTGGTGATTGCTAATTAAGCTAGAAAAGTTGGATATGATTTATTATTTTTAGGGAAAAAGTGAAGTTTTGAAAAGTTGGATATGTTGTTTGCTAAATAAGTGTGATAAAAAAATCAACACATATACAAATAGTTTGAACTATTTTTTAGGTATAGAAGTTAAAACTTAAATCGAAATCGTATTTTCAAAAATCAACTTTAAAATGAGAAACGATTTTTTTCAAAGTTCAATACAAAACTAAGATATTTAAACACATTTGAAGTATAGTATGTATGGATATGATCTAATACTTATATAAGATGAAATATTTATGTTTTTCACAATAAGCTCTAAACAAAGTTTTGATAAATACGGAACTTAGAAACCATTAACTAGAAAACATCAATTAAGTTTTTCTAAAAAATATGGTGCATCAATGTATGGATGAAATCCAATACACATAAAAACCATATAAACTTGTTATGATGAAATAAATTCATGAAACCAAAGATGTATTACTTGAAGTTCAAAAAAATCAGACGGTATTTTCTAAAATCAAAACTATTTCTCATGAAAACACTATAAATTTTATTTGTGTTGTATATGAGCTTGAGCAATCCACAACTATTCTATCCTATACATTTATCTAAAAACAAGATCTTAACACTTACGAACACTTGACTCAAGTCTTGATCTTCTCCATCTTGACTTGGTCCAAAACTTGATCCAATAAGTTAGACTTCTCTTTGAGTACTTGATGCGATCTTGAAGGGCGAGCTCTTAAATCAACAAGGGATAGCTCAAAACTTAACTTCGAATCTTTTGTTGAAGCTAAACACCAACTAAGATTTGATTGAATATCTGAAACTTAATAAATACAAGATCATTAGTACTATAACTACATGAGTTAATCATCATCAAA
>JAVJIF010003538.1:0-145296 GCA_038442645.1 Agave tequilana
AAAAGGGGGAGATTGTTGGCCCAAAGGCCCATCACTCTAGTTTTGATGATGATCAACTCATGAAGTTATGTTTACTAATGATCTTGTGTTTAATTAGTGACAGATTCCTTATCAAGATCTTAGTAGGTGCATAGCTCACCAAAGGATAAAATGTTAATTTGGAGCTAGCACGGTGTGATCCAAGGAGCTTTGGGTTCAAAGCTTAGACCAAGTCAAGAAGATGAGAAGCCTTCAAGTGAAGACTTCAAGAAGTGAAGACTTGTGTCTAGGTATAAGAATTTTGTTTTTGTTTTTAGATAAATGTAAAGGATAGATAGTTGGTGGATTGCTCAAGTTTATATCACACACACACACTCTTGATTTACTTGTCTTTTCATAAAAATTTGTAGTTTAGAAAGATTTTTCTTTTTTTGGTATTTTCATATATACATATCTTTATCCAAAACAAGTTTAGAGCTTTATGACAAAAACAGATATTTCATTATGATTGTGTAGTGGATCATATCCCTACCCACTATGCTTAAAAGTATATCTTGTTTTTGTATTTGATGAAGATTTGAAAAAATATGTTTTGGAAAATATTGTTTTGGAAAAACATTTTTTTATCATGAGCCAAATATTTCAAGTTTCACAAAATAGTCCAATCTTTTATAACATGCCTTGATTTTGTGCAAGCATGTTTGTTTATCAAGTATATTGGTTAAACTATTTTTGTAGATTTTTATGTATTTTATGGATTTTATTTAAGCCAAAAAGACCATGTTTTATATCCTAAAAAAACTGTTTTCAGGCTTCAGCTAGTCGACTTTCCTACCTTTTATAGTCGACTAATCCTGAAGTCGGTCGATCGGTCGGTCGACCGACGTGCACAAATGTGCACGCCTGTGTGTACTGGTGGAACGGTCGACCGTGCCGGTCGACCGCTCCAGAGAGCATGCTCTCTGGAAAGTTCGGCCGACCGCACCGGTCGACCGTGGCTCCAACGTTCAGAAAATCTGACCGTTGGCGGTCGACCGGCCGGTCGACGGGCATACTGACAGATCCCAACGGCTAGTTTTCTGGCAGCCTATAATTGGGGGTCTTGTCATTATTTTGATACAAGATTTTAGGAGAGCTTTGAGCCAGTTTTTCCCAGACTTTTTAAGGGTTTTCTCCACAAAATAGAGAGCAAATATTTCCTATCTAAAGGGAAGATTTTATCAAGAGTGTTAAGTGATTCTTTGAGTTTTTCTCCACCTTTCACATCCTTGTTTTTCCTCACACCACACTTGAGCATCCATTGATTATTCATCCTATAGGTGTATTGTAGTGAGAGTGCTTTAGGTGATCAAAGTATTGTGATCACCAAGATCTTTTCTTTGTTCTTTGAGGAGACGGGCAAGTGTGCTCGTCGTTGTTGAGTTCGGGTGCGGACTCGGTTGTTTGAGGTGCGGCCTCGGCGAGCCGGTGGGCTTGCGGTGTGTACGGGATCAGGGATCCGAGGGCTTGTAGGTGTTGCGACACCGAGGAGAGATCCATTGGGATCTTGCATAGTGGAAATCCTTCGTGTGTCGAAGGCGGGATGTAGAGCAAGTGTGCTCGAACCTCGAAACATACCCTTGTGTTGCGATTGCTATTCTTTCTCTCTCTCTTTGTCTCTTGTTATATCTTGCATGTTATTTATTATGTTTCATCTTTATATGCATGTATATTCCTTGTGCTCATAATTGATATACTTGCGTGGGATTGTTGCTAACACTTGTATTCAACCAAGAGAGCCAACGCGGCACCTCAACCCATTCAAGGGGAATCTAGAGGAGTTTGTTCAGAGCCCTTCACGGGGAATTCGGCAACACTCTTTGGTTATACGTGGTGTTTAGTGTAAAAGATTTTATTAGGTCATAATTGTTTTTAGCTTCCGCATTATTTGCATAATTTACCATTAAGTGACCATTAGATTAGCCATCACCTATTCACCCCCCCCCCTCTAGGTGAACCTTCAAAAACATGTCTATACATATCAAGAATTGTTTATACTATAAAAGGACGGTTCAAGTTCAGGTTTGGTCTCAAGTTTGATCTTGGGTTTTGCCGGGTTCGGGTCGGTGGGTTTTGAAAAGAATAGAAACCCATCAGGGGTTCAAGCAAATTTTAGATAACCCACAACTTTTGGGTGGGGTTTCAAGCTTGTTCCAGTTTAAGACGACCCATGAACAATCGTGTGTGTGTGTGTGTTGTGTGTGTGTGTGTGAGGTCGTTAATTGAGCTTAGGCTTAGGATGTTCACATTTGTTCAATTATGTAAATGAGCTATCAAAAGTCCCCAGTCAAAGATCAGGTTTCGCAAGCCTAGGGTCCTAAGAAACAGAAACACAGACACAGAACAAGGATACGAAAAGGACACAGACACACGAGGCTACAATTTATTAAAGTAGGACACTGGGACAAGTGGACATAGACACACGACGCTACAATTTTTAAAGTAGGACACTGGACAAGTGGACATGACAGTAAACCTTAAAAAAATAATAAGAGGGGGGGGGGGGGGGTGGATATACACTTACATATACTTAGATATGTCTGCATCTAGAAGTCCAAATGTCTAATAATACGATGATAACATATATGCAAAACTTTTAACCTATTATATGTTTTTATGGTTTTGCAAGAAAAAGAAATAGGCCTCATCTCTTAACTTCCATGTTGTAGTTCCATGTATTTCAATTCTTGTACTAAGACATATCTAAACTTATATATAAATCAATTTTTATGTCATATTCTCCCACAATAAACTTTGAAATAAGATTAAATTAAATAGATACGCTAAAACATATGAAGGGATAAAGAAGTGGATGAAAATATAGAACATGTTTTGAAGTTGTTCTAACTAGTGTCCTAAACTAAAAATTATAATATAGGCTAAATTGTACAAAACTACCATGAATTATTAAGGCTTTGCTCAAATTATCCACAACTTCTTTTTGTTCTCGAAATACCACAAACTTTGTCTTTTTTTTGAAAACTATTTAACGCGGTTTATGACATAAGTAAAATTTTCTAAATGCCCTTCTTTTAAAAATAATTTATCTTTTTAAAATTAAAATTTTGCAAAACAATTACCATGTTAAATAAAATAACCTGTTTTTTTTTTTTTAAAATCATCTTCTTTTCCAAAATGTTTTTCTTTTGCATTTTTTAATTCTTTAAATATTCTTTAATAAAAACTTATATATATTGTTAATTATTCATGTAAGGTTCTTTGTCATAAAATGTCACGTGCTAGACGCATGACATGATTTTAGATAGAGGAGTTATAGAAGATAGCTTTGAGCAAATACACGAAAAGTTTGTAGGAGTTGAGAAAAAAAATTGAGAGTAATTTTGAGCAAAACCCAGATAGTTCATAGTAGTTTTAGAAAATTTAGCTTATAATATATATTGAGTATATTTTTTTTAAAAAAAATGTTTAAGAGTGTTCAAAGAAGTATCTGTGTCTGACACGAGTTCACGTAGAAGTGTGTGCTCTCAGAGGTTTGAAAGTGATCAAGAGTTTTCTTGCCTTGTCTTCTTTCTTAGGAAAATGGTCATCCTGATTATGAATATGAAATATATGTTGGGAACAAAGTGATGGTTTTGATCTGTCCTATTTCATGCTCTTCTCAATCTCTTCCCCAATAGTCAAATTTACCATATCCTGATATAGAAACATCAATTTTTAATCAAAATGTGATTATTTTGCTACCTAAGTAGGTGAAAAACTTTGATTAGAACAACAGTAGATCTTTTATTTCTTATCATACTAGAACTGTATCTTTTACAGAGTGGGCGCATGGGACATAAAAAAGAAAGTCGCATGTATAACACACAGAGAAGGAAGAGAAAATATTTCAAATAGAGACAGATTCAAAAGGATGATACCTGGTTGAGGCACCAATCAGATTGCATTACCATCTCCCCTTTAGGTTCTGATGGATCTTTTCAAACAGGAAAGGGAGCGTCGGTTCCTCAACCTCGGACAGTCCATATATCATAATACTTTAAAGAAGGACATGACACAGGAAGCTCACAAATGGCTTCCAGATTTCGCAATACTATCAAACTGAGGCTCTTCAGGCGAGGAAGACGATCCTTCCTTCTTGATCAGTGTCCACCACTTGGTCACTAATCACATGCTTCATTTTGGGGCAAACACCAGTTCCAGAATCTCAAGGAACGGGAGATACAGAACCCATGTGGCATCCTTCAGCTCCATGCAGTTTCGAAGTTCAACTCTGCGAAGCCTCGGCAGTAAATTTCCTGGTGCAACATTCCTCCAGACAATACTCGTTAAACAGTGAAGATACCAGAGTTGCAGAGACTCAAGCCGACTGAGACAATGGTTTTCATCAAAAACCAACTCCTTCAGGAAACTTCGTGCAATGCTCAATTCCTAAGTTTTCGAGGATATTGGGCTTTGAATATGAGCTGACAACTGAAGGGAGGACAATCCGTACATGGTATCTATCTGAAGGCTTCTGAGGGATGTGGGTATCTTCGTGAGCTTTTGCAGGTATGAGAGAGTGCAGACATTAATCCCAAAAGCTTTCAACTGTCGCCCCGAGGATATCAACTCATCAACAATAGATCCATTCCTGCTGTCAGAACCTTTGTTATATAAATCAAACACCTGAAGCTGTGCAAGGCTTGACAGCAACCCTCGAGAAACTGAGGAGACACGAGTACCCGTAAAATCAAGTACTTCAAGTTGACAAGATTTTTCATTTCCTCGGAGAGAACCTGGATGGGTGAGTCTGTCAGGTTGAGATATTCAAGTCCAACAAGACTACATATCTCTTTTAAGAAGAGTTTAAATGTACCAGAATTGTCCCAGTAATCCTTGAAAGAATAAGTCAGGTCCAAATATTAAGGGCACGGAATGCTCTAAAACTAGCAGAACTCCTCCCATCTGAAAACTTATTATTCCGAAGAATTAAGGTGGTGAGATTGGGACAATTTGGAATCCTAGACGGCAGAGAGCTTATATTGTTATTCATGAGAGATATTTTGTACGACTCACACCATATTTGTTCTTCCTGTGGTGCGACCTCAAGTCCTACATCCGCAATGACATATCTCTAATGACATCATGATCTTCACGAACTTGTTATTTAGCTCTTTATCAAGCTCAGCAGGCTCTAACAAGCATGCTGATAGGAGATTTTCCATGATGGAGTGTCCTATGCCATAGCCTCATCTATGTCATCGAACCTATCTATCAATCCATGCCCCATCCAACATTCTATGAGTTGTTCTTTTTTTATGTTGAAATCTTCAGGCCAAAGAGAGCAACACAATAAACACTCTCATCCTATCATCTTCCAATAGTCATAACTGAGTTTTAAGAGAGAAAACAACCTCTTCTCTGTACCTGGAGTATTTTATTTTCTTCTTTTAGACTTGGATATATTGATGAACTTAAAGGAGTATAATAGATTGATAGAATAGAGAGGACGTAGATTACTGAACTATTTTTATTTCATCAAGTTTGAGGAATAAAGTTTTGATGTCTTTGGTGAGTGCATTTATAATATCCCTAATTAATAATACTGTATTTTTACTTTTTTAAGTATTTATTTTATTTTACTGATTATTTTATTTATTATTATTAATTAACTTGGTTTATACTTATTATTATTAAATGCACAAATTATTTTTGAGATAGTAAATAATAATTTGGCTTTATATTTTATTACCACGATTTTTTATCATATTTATAATTACTTCTTACTATTATTTCTATTATTATTCTTATTATTAATTGTTATTATAATTAGTAATTATTACTAATATTATTTCATTATAATTATGATTATTAATTATTATCAATATTATTATTGCAATTAGTTGCTATTATTATTAGTAGTTATTTCTATTATTATTTCATTATGATTCTTATTTATTTTTAATATTATTAGTGTTATTATTATTAATAATGTTATTGTTATTATAATTATGATTATTGTTAATTATTATTCGTGTTATTATTATTGTTGTTATTATTATTGTGATTAGTATTATTAGTATAATGTATTGGTATTATTATTGACTATTATTATTACTAGTGTATTGTAATTAGTATTTTAATTATTATTATTTATTACTATTCTTATATGTTTATTATTATTATTATTATTTATCGTTATTTTTAATCGTTAGTAGTCATTCTTATAACCACTAGTATTATTATCATTTTTATTATTAGTGTTACTAATTACTATTAACATTACTAATTAATTATGATTGTTATTAGTATCTAATGTTTATTAATTATTATTATTAGTGTTGTGTTGGTATTATTATTATTTTCATTCTTTCCTATATCCATTACCTATACCCATGATCCCAAACCCTTATCTAATAATCCTAACCTATACCCATTATCTACCCAACCCATTATCCTATAACCCATTACCCAATACTGATAACCCATAACTAGTAATAACCCTATATCATCTCCTTATATAATCCTATCTCTTAACCTAAATCCAAACCTAACCCTAATATTATTTCCATCTCCCCCTGCCGCCGTGAGCACCCCGACGCGATGGCCTCTCCATCACCTCCGTCTCCACGGCGATCTCCGCTCCAAGGCACACACCTCCCCCCATCTCCGAGATGCTCTCCGGCGAGCCGCACCACTCGCCTCCACCCGTAGCACCCCCCTCTGTGGCTACACCCCCTACACGACAGTGCCCTCCATCAGCTGCCGAGCTGCCTTCCCACCATGGCAGCACACCTACGGCAGACCTTCCATATCCACCCATCCTCTTCCCATGTACTGCCGAAACCCCCTATCCGCCTGCTTTACCCCCTGTGTAAGCCCTCAGTTGCCTAAGCCCCTCCTCAACCTCCACGCACATCTTCTCTCCACTATCTCCAGCACATGTACATCATGTCAAGATCCCCCTCCGTTCTTTCTTCTCCGTGTAGCCAGCAACACCAGTGGTCTCCCCTCCGCTGCGTGTTGCCGTCCTCCATGAGCCGTCCACCTTGCTCTGGCCACTGCGGAGTACATCTCCAGCGCACCTCCGCCATCGCCGGAGCCCGCAACACCTCCCTACCTCATGGCAGCGCAACTAGCTCCTCCACGAATGGCCGTGAGCCACCCTTGCCATGAGTCCTTGATTGGTCATCAATAATGCATATTTTCATTCACATTTTCATACTTAATATTTGTTAATATTACTGTTTAATTCATTTATTATTTAGTGATGTGCAGGCCTCCATAATCTAAGAGAATGCCTAAAAGCCCACAAGAATTATGAAAATAAAGATTAATTGGGAAGATAAAGGAAGCATCTTTTCTATCTCATTTAAATTTGGGTTTTAAATTATTTGATTTAAAATCTAGAGGAGGAAAATGATATAATAAGATGAATTCTCATTCTAATTAAAGATAGAGGTGGACTTCTATTTAAATCTGGCTACTTGTATAACAAGATAAAGATAAAATGGAGAAATTTTGAATTTAACTCGGATTAGAGATAACTTGATTTCCCAGTTATCTAGAAGATCATCATATTTAAAATTCAGAGATAAACTGAAGATTCTAAAGATAGATCACCAGATGTACGGACCAAAGGAAGCCATGCACCAAAGCGCGTGGCCATTAGCCACGCTTTTGCCGCGAAAACACGGCTTTTCATTTTCGCGGCCCTTCTAAGTCAATTGGTGTGGCGGTTAAGGGACAGTATTGTACTGGGACTTTACTTCTCAAATCTTCCTACAAATACCCCCGAAGAGCAACAGAGTAGGGCAGATCTCAGAAGTTCAAACTTAAGGTTTTCTTTAAATCCATTTTCTTTCCAAATTTTACTTGTATTTTCTAGTTTTTTTCTACTTTGAAGAAGAATTGAAGAGAGGAGAAGGCTTTTTACTGAGTTGGTGACAGATTCAATAAAAGTTCCTTATTTTCTTTCAATCTCTTTTATTACTATTTTTATTTGTGTTTCTTTTATTCCAGTTTCATCTTTTTTATGCAACTTTTAAATACCATGCTTACTTCCACGATGAATATGTGTAACTAATTCTTTCATAACTTGCTATTCTCTCCATCAATTAAAACTTAGATTTATAAAAATAAATTGATTGAACTCTATGCATGTTAGAAACCCTAGGGTAAGGAAATAATTCTTGAAGATTAGTCATGAACTGAGTTAAACTAGATTTAGGTGTACTATTTAATAATTATTCTTGATTTATATTTAGATACTTTGATGGCTTAACGTTAAGTTAAAATTACTTTTCTTATACTATACTTTGAGACTTCGATAAATCAATGCTTAATTTTATTTATTGTATTGTAATCGGGGTTTGCTTGCTATCTTACTTTTTTTTCTTTAATTTGAAGCAACAAATCTAGGGTCAATCTTTATACGTTTAATATGATATTTATTCTTGATAGACTAGTGTTTGGTCATGATAGATAATTAGTTGGCTATGCCTGTTCTTTCTATTTAAAACCTTTGCTTATAATCATAATTCTTTTTTTCAAGCTATTTGCTAGAGAATTCGTTCTGAAAAGTTTCTATCGCATCCTTCCCTGTGGATCGACCTGTCTAGTCCTCGCTACACAGTTACATTGAGAAGAGACTAAGAATTTTCTAACTCTAACTTTTCCTTTATTTTCAATTCAAAATTTCTCTTCCTCAATCAAAATTTTGGCACCGTTGTCGGAGAGGGAAAGGTACGATATTCTCTTAAACTAATTATTTTTTTGTTTTTTCTATTTCTGCTTGCAGGATCTGATAACAGGAAAATTCACTCTGTGCCTCTGCCCAAGAAGGTAAAGCCAGAGGAAACGCAAAGAAGTTGTGTTTTCGCGACCATTGCTGCGTCTTCGCGGCTAAAGTAGCTCCATATTGCTTAAATTTTTGTAGGTCTGCTACAAATTGCAACTGCTATTTTCTGCAGTTGATATTTTTTCTCTGTGTTTATCTTGCACACTACTAATTAATTAACAGTAACCTATTAGTTGACTAATTAAAAATTTTTAGACTCTTGTATAATAGGCACGTGTTTATTTAAACTTTTTAATTTTTGTGAAAGAGTGCTGGCGATAAGGTACGTCAAATTGCATATAGACTATGAAGCACACTTGGCTGATTTACTGCTTTTGAGTGAATCCTTTTCTATTTATTTGTACATGTTCACTAATACATTTTAAGGGCAAAACCCGTAAACAACATAAGGTGGGGACATCATTACCCTTCCTTGACCTAAAAATTATTTCCATTGCACTCACAACCCTAACCCTAAATTAAAAATTGACTAGACGTTGGTCTTAGGTTAACTCGAGCTCATTAAGAGATTGACTAAAGAGGAAGTTGTTTGAAATTAACTCTTGCTAAATTGGTGACTAGGCAGGAGATTGAGAGGGAAAATCCCGAAAGCTGGTGGTTTGGCATAATTAGGCTCGTCTTTGACGAATACCTCCCACCGATCTTGCCACCACCTGGCCATTAGCTTGTGATTAAGGTCGGTAATATATCTCCCGAAGACAGTCTAAAGTTAGGAGTCGTCTAGATCTAGGCTTACCCTAGATTAGAATTTTTGATTTTTGATTTTTTTCTTAATTGATTAGGTGAACTTGCTTGTTTAGCTGTGTATATCAGCTTGGTCGAGAGATCCATCCACATCTAGACTAATTAAGAACAGTTCACCACCCAAACCTGATTCACACATGGCACAACCATCGTCACTGCATGATAGGTTCTATCCTATTTGGACCTCTCTTCCATTGCATTCAGCTCCTCAATGTAGGAGACAACTAAATTGAGCTGAAACCATAATACATCAACACTCTTCCCAAGTTTCATGGATTTGAATCCGAGGATGCATATTTTTTCATAAGAGAATCTGAGGAAGTATGTCTCATAATGAAAATACCCAACGTAAGAGTAAACGCTGCTATGTTACGTTTTGTCCCATTCTTTTTGAAAGACTTAGCAAAAAAATAGCTGTACAGTCTAGAAGCGGGTTCCATATTATTATGAAATAATTTCGTCAAGGCCTTCTTGAAGAAGTTCTATCCCATTCACAAGACTGTGCAAATTAGAAAAAGCATCTTACAGTTTAAGCAAACTGCTAATGTACCTTTTTGAAAGTACTTCGAACGTTTTAAGGACATCCTTGCCCAATGCCCTCCTGATGGGATAGAGAAATGATAATTTTGCCAAGCTCTTTATGATGGATTAGAATATCAAATGAAAACCTTATAAGAATCCATGTGCCAAGGAGGATTTTTGATAAAGAACGAAGACGAAGGATAGTTACTATATGAAGATTTAGCTAATAAAACCATCCAATGGGAACTAACTCCAAAAAATTTAGGACTAACGACCCTAATTCTTCTAAATGAGGTGCCCATTTCTTTGAGGCAAATATAGCTCCCGAAGCTAAACTAGTTGTTGTAATGCGAAGACTAAAAGTTCTAGAAACTAAGGAGCCAGTCTCTGTGAACCAAGTCAGCCAAACACCCTCGATGGGTTGTATTACTGTCAGGCCATGAACCACGTGTTCGAGGAATGTCCCGTCTTTTTAGCTTATCAAATATTGCCCGAAAATATGAATGCAGCCATCACAAGACCCGCCAACAATCCTTACACTCCAACTTACAATCTTGACTAGAGGAATCACTTGAATTTCTCATGGAGTCAAAATAAACAATTCCCACCTTCCAACCATCAGTCCAATTTTTTCAATTATCAACAAACATTTCCCAACCAAGTTCTCCAGGGTCCCCACTTTGAAAAGAACTCAACCGATTTTGAGCAGATTTTTACATCTTTTATGCAAAAGATAGGACAAGCCATATCGAGGTTAGAGGTCTAGCTAGTTCCCTAAGTGAAAGACCCAAAGAAATTTTACTTAGTCACCGGTAGCAAAGTCTAGAAACTTTACTCAAGCTCATTTGGCTCAAGAGGATCACATAAACCAATGTAATTTGATTCATACATTACGGTTGGGAAAACAAGTTGATAACCAAGTATCAGTACCATCAAGTTTAAAACAAGCATCCACCTCTCCTAGTCCCACTCCACCTCAACTTGACTCTGACAACACTAAAACATACAAGTCAGATGAAAATATGCAGAAGCCTATAGCATCCTGGCCAAATAGGCTTAAAAATAACCAAAGTGCACAAACGGATAAGGTACGTGAGATTTTTAATCAAGTCAAGATCAATGTACCTCTCCTTGATTCAATCCAACAAGTCCCTAACTATGTTAAATTCCTTAAGGATATGTGCATCAAGAAGAGAAAGACTAATGTGCCCAAGAAGGTTTTTCTAGCCACTAACATTAGTGAGCTATTGTCCAATCAAATTCCTGTCAAGTATAAGGATCTCGGTTGTCATACCATTTCCTGCACGATAGGTGAAACTACAATTAATCATGCACTTCTTGATTTGGGAGCAAGTATCAACTTACTATCTTTCTCAGTCTACCAACAACTTGGATTGGGTGAGCTTAATCTCACTAAAGTTACAATCCAATTAGCTGACCGTCCATAAAAATTCCAAAAGAGAAATTACTGATATCCATATTCGGGTTGTGGAGTTTATCTATCCAGTAGATTTTATTATTCTTGAAACCCAACCTGTATCCACTTCTAGGTTTCAAACTCCTGTTATCTTAGGGCATCCATTCCTTGCAACTGCAAATGCGATCATAAATTATAAGAACAGATCAATAAGGTTGACCTGTGGAGACATGACTGAAGAGGTCAATGTCTTCAACTTAGAAAAACAACCTCGTTAGATAAAAGACTAAATGTTTGAGGTAAATTTCATAGAGAATAAGTCTCTATTTCTTGATCGATAAATACGATTATATTAATGAGAATACACATGTTGGAGATTCTAATTTTAGAGTCTCCTTTAAAAAAAAGGAAATTTGACTTGAGGGTCTTCGTTGTCGATGAGCCAATCAATGATATATTGCATAAGAATATAATTCAAGAACCTCCGATTGTCTTAACTTTTGAAAACCTCTTTGAAGAAGAACTCCTGTGTTTGGATGAACCGATTAGGGATATTTTAGTTAATTACACGCTTTCAGGAAAAAGTATTGATCTAAGTTTTTGAGGAAATATATGAAACTGAGTTAGAATTTTAAAGCATTCATAATGAGAAAGTTCCAACTGAGAGGTGTGATGGTAATCAATTTTTGAACAGTGAATGTAGACATGTGAGGAAGAAGAGTTTAAGAAAAGTGAGACTGGGGAGGAAGAGAGCTTAAATAAAAAAGATTGACCTCTTCATTGTGCCCTATAAAGAGAACCCAATGGAATAATGGGAAGAGAGCTAGACGGATGAAACCTAAAAAGATCTAGATGTGGGAGAAACATGTGTTGTATATATATTTGTATAGTTTTATTATTTTTTAACCTCTTTTACACTTTGTTTTATGCATTCATGCATTACATTCATATATTCAGGACAATGTATGAGATAGGTGGGGGGTAACCAACTAATAAAAAATAATAATAATAAACCAACTAAAAAAAAGTAACATAAAAAAATGTCAATTTTTTTTTAAAATAAACTTTTTGAAAAAGAAAATAATATTTTGATAAGTAATTAACTTAATTTTAAGGAATAGAAAAATCATAATTAGGATTTCTTACTACTTTATCAAAATAAGAGTACTTGTTTGATTTTTAGGTTTAGGAAGAAAAATTAAAAAGTAATTTTATCTTGATATCTTAACCTTGTTGAAATATGCATACTTTATACACTGACACATTTGGAATTCAAAATAAAAACTCTTGTGTTTTAGAAAAAGTATATATAAATAAACTTATTAATTAACTAAGTACTTTGGCCTAAGAAAGCTTTGGTATTTACGCGAAAGGTAATTAGGTAAGTTTGAAAAAAAGAGAAAGATATATAATATATGATTAACATATCTAATAATCAATTAGTTTGGTATCAGAGCTTCAATAAGGCTTCATACTTACACAAAAGAAAATTAGATGAGTTATACATATTTAAAAAAAGATGTGCTTAAAGGACAATGTAGTGGTAATACTTCGAACTTCTACAAAAAAAATTATATATATTAATATACAAGGCATAAAAGTTAAAAATGAAGAATCCCGATAAAAAACTCACGATCACAAAGGTGCATATGGCTTAGGGTAAAATAAAAGTTTAAGTGAGAAATTCAGTTTTAATCCTAACCTAAATTGGTAATAAATATTTGCAATGAGAATAAGTATAGGAATGAATAATTTGGTGATCCAAAGACTTAGAAATTACTTGATTTTTTAAAATAATTTCAAATATTTTTCTCTTTCAAAAATAAATTTCAAAAATACTAACATTTTATTTTTCTTTCTTTTTGAAATTTGTGGGTGTAATTCACTAAAAATCCTTACGAGACAACATTCATCCTCTAGGGGTAACCTAGACGTTTAACGGCTTGTTGCACGTGTTGAATGCAATCGTGATACCTACGAAAATGATTTTAAGATAGTTAGATTAGTTTATTTATTTATTTTTACTCAAGAACGAGCAAAAAGATAGATGTGAGGGTGTGATTGGTCATCAATAATACATATTTTCATTCACATTTTTATACTTAATATTTGTTAAATATTATATTTAATTCATTTATTATTTAATGATGTGCAGGCGTCCATAATCTAAGAGAAAGCCCAAAAGTAACTCAAAATCTCATAAGAATTATGAAAATAAAGATTAATTGAGAAGATAAAGGAAGCATCTTTTCTATATCATTTAAATTTGAGTTTTAAATTAATTTGATTTAAAATCTAGAGGAGAAGAAAGATAGAATATGATGAATCCTCATCCTAATTAAAAAATAGAGGTGGATTTTTATTTAAATCTGGTTGCTTGCACAACAAGATAAAGATAAAGGGGAGAAAATCTGAATTTAACTCAAAATTAGAGATAACTTGATCTCCAAGATATCTAGAAGATCATCATATTTCAAAATTCAAAGATGAACTGAAGGTTCTAAGGATATATCACCAGACGGACGGACTAGAGGAAGCCACGCACCAAAGCGTGTAGCCATTAGCCATGGCCGCATTTCTGCGGCCCTTCTAAGTCGGTTAGTGTGGCGGTTAAGGGACAGTGTTGTACTGGGACTCTCCTTCTCAAAACTGCTCATAAATACCCCTGAAGAGCTACAGAGTAGGGCAATTTTCAAAAGCTTAAACTTAACATTTTCTTTAGATCCACTTTCTTTCCAAATTTTACTTATTTTTTCTTGTTTTTTCTACTTTGAAGAAAAATTGAAGAGAGGAAAAGGTTGTGTACTGAGTTAGTGACGATTCAATAAAAAGTCCTTATTTTCTTTCAATCTCTTTTATTGCTATTTTTATTTGTGTTCTTTTATTCTAGTTTCTTCCTATTTATGCAATATTTAAATACCATCCTTAATTCCACCATGAATATGTGTAACTAATTCTTTCATAGCTTGCTACTCTCTCCACCAATTAAAACCTAGATATATAAAAATAAATTGATTGAACTCTATGCATGTTAGATACCCTAGGGTAAATAAATAATTCTTGAGGATTAGTCATGAATTGAGTTAAACTAGCTTTAGGATATGCTATTTAATAATTATTTTTGATTTATACTTAGATACTTTGATGGCTTAACGTTAAGTTAAAACTACTTTTCTTATGCTATACTTTGAGATAAACCAATGCTTAATTTTATCTAGTGTATTGTAATTAGGGTTTACTTTTTATCTTACTTTTCTTTCTTAAATTTGAAGTAACAAATCTAGGGTTAATCTTTATAGGTTTCACGTGATATTTATTCTTGATAGACTGGTTTTTGGTTGTGATAGGTGATTAGTTGGCTATGCCTGTTCTTTCTATTTAAAACATTTGCTTAAAATCATAATTCTTTTTTCCAAATTATTTGTTAGAGAATTCGTTCCAAAAAGCTTCTATCACATCCTTCCCTGTGGATCGACTCGTCTAGCCCTCGCTAGGCGGTTACATTGAGAAGAGACTAAGAATTTTCTAACTCTAACTTTTCTTTGTTTTCAATTCAAAATTTCGCTTCCTCAATCAGTCCTCTTTCTCCTCTTCTCTGCATATGTAGTGTGTGCAATTATATTTGGAGTGTGTGTGTGTGTGTGTGTATTAATATATTTATTATTGTGTAACTTATTTGTGTGTGTAGATGTGGTGTGTTTTTATATTTAAGTGTAAGTGGTGTGTGTTTATATTTAATGTATGTACGTATGTTATTTGTGTGTGTACGCATGAGTGTGTGTGAGTGTGTGGGAATGTGTATGCATTGTTGGCGATGTTTATATAATGTGTATGTATTTGTAGGTGTTTGTTTGTATAATATATTTATTTATGTATGTATAAGTTTGTGTGTGTAAGTATGCAAATATGTTGTGTGTATAAGAGTGTACGTGTATGTATGTGGTGTGTATATGTGTGTGGGTGAATACTGGTACGCGTGTAAAATTGTGTCCGTGTGAGTTCATGTGTTTGGTTATGTGTTACAGTAATTACGGACTCGTTCGTGTGATCCGAAGTCCGTAACCGGAGACTCGGATTGTTTTTGTTGTGGACCCGATACACTAGCGATTCGAAGACCGATCTATGAGGTGATTCAGATATTCATAATAGTTCGTGCAGTGAAGACCAGACGGTGATTCGGATTCGAAACTGTATCTTTAATGTGAGTGTTTGTTCTTAAGTTATTTCCTTATTTATAGTTATCAGTAGACGTTAATATGATACTCGTATCATTTTATGTGAATGATAATATATTTTACTAGTATGATTACCCATATCACTTCATGAATTATCAGTGAGCATTCACCTTATTTAATTGATATGAGCATTTATCAGCGACATTTCATGGGTTAGTTGTTTAACGCTATTGGCTTTGGCCTAGTATTGATACGTCTTAGATAGTGACTTGATTTGATCTATTGGTTAGCTGGCCTAATTTATATTTGAGGATAGATGACATATTTTATATGGAGTGATTTGTCAGATAATTATTTGGTGATTATTCTGACCGGAACTCTTTTGGATATTGTGGTTAGAGTATATATTTTAATAAAGATAATTAATAGATATTTATTTGATGATAATTCAGATGGGAACTCATTTAGATCTTGAGAATGGTTTAGCTAGGATGTTACCTTATTAGAGACCGATCTTCTTGATACTTGAACTTATATACAGACTTAGTTGACTTGAGATCTATATTTTTTATAGAGGATTTTTGTAATACCCATATCTTGTAATACATGAATTAATTGTGAAAAATAATACTTATTAAGTGTATGTGTATTTTGTTTTAAGAAAATTGTCATTTTTAAAGTTAAGATATTATTTTAATTAATTCTTGATTATTATCTTCATGATTTTTTATTGTCTCATTCTTCTTCCTTTGTTTCAAGCCCAAGCCCATCACATTTTCTTTTCTTCTTTTCCCTAATTTTTCAACGGAGCCCAAGCCCACTTGAGCAAGGCCACAAATCTAAACCCACTACCCATTAACTTATTGGATTCCTAATATTACCCGTTTTCACAACCAAACCCATTAGCTAATCCTAAACAAAACCCTAAGATTGAAGCCTAATCTTTATATTCTTCTCCTCTCTCCCAATTCAGCCGCACCTTCACCATCCAGCCGCCGCCCAAATCCATCCGGACCCCGCAGCCAGGCTGCGCCTCCTTTCCCCGCGCACCGCAGCAGTCCCGCGCCATCTCCACCTCTCCGTGGCAACCCCGGACCCCTCGCGGCGCACCACCCCTGGCCGTTGAGCACCAAGGCGGGACCCCCTGCTGCCTTGGCCCGGTTTGTGCATCAGCCCCTTCTATTTGCAGCACGTCCCCCATGCCGAGCTAGCTCCGTCAACATCTCCTTCAAGCCGGAGCCCCCACCTTTCCCTCGCCATAGCATTGCAGCACACCTGGCTGTCGAAGCTTTCCCCTCCATCTCCTCCCAGCTGAGATCTTAGAAGGGTTTGTGTACAACTTGGGATTCCAGGTACTTGGCAGTAGAAGGTAATGGAGGGGAATTTATTACCAACAGGGAGCATGATCCCTGAAGCTTCATGTGGGAGCACTTTGGTGGGTGAACTTCTGTTTGCATTTTCTGGTTTATCCTTTTTAATAGTACAGGATAAACAACAATAGAGCTTTCTCCATGCTTTCCTTGCCGTGCCTTGTTGCGTGAGTCCCCTTTCTCTTTATTCATTTTTTTATCTTTAATTATTTGTGTAGATTGTTATGAATAATGTGTGAGTAATTTGATTGGTGTGTGTTCTATTTCATGTGCGGCAAAATCCTTACTCTGAACCATTTTCCGGCCCTCCGCGGGATGCCGTTGATCACCGTCGGCGAGCGCGAACGCACCCCACGCCCTTCACAGCGAGTTGCTCTATCCAACGACACCCTCCGCGACCCCGGACGCCTCCGTCGGAGCCTCCATCGGTGTGCCGCAAGATGCCCCGAGCATTTTGGATTTGTTTGGTGAGATCCAGAACCAGCGCACATGACGGGCGAGCAGCGAGTTCTCCTGATCCACGCCAGGTCGTCATCGGAGACTGGCACGGTGGCCTTCTCCAGCACCTTGACTACCTTCCCATGCAGTCCAACAGCGAAGAGCGGCACCACAGTGACCGTAACGGCGACTCGCCCGGTGACGACCAGATTCCCCAATGTGAGTGTCTCTTCCTCCTTCTCTCTTTTATTAAGTGATCGCAGCTATTATTTTATATGTGATGTAATTGTTGAGTAGAATACTTAGATTACATGTTTATGTGTGGAGATCGCCGAGCATGAAGGTGGACGGTCATCTCCCGTTTATTTTACATGTTGGATGTATAGGAATATGATATGCATGATTCTTGATACATGTTAGAACTCCCATGTTTGTCCTATGTATATCTAGAGTATTGTTGTAGACATATCAGGATGTAGCATGAGAGTAATTGAGATAGATATTGGTGGTAATGACTTGATCTAATAGAACTTAGATGCATGTATGTGTTGTGATACCGAGTATTGGGATATCATGTTTGATCTTAATAGAAGTGTGAACTCTTGAGGATTCGGGAATCAGATTAAATTGTTAGAGTGAGAGAGCTGAGCTTGATTATGGATATATGTTGGAATGACAATTATTATATCAGATTCTTTGATGTATAATGATACTTGACGATCATGTAACTATTGGAATATGAGTTGGTTGTCATAACTTGGGATTGATCTGGACTTAATTATTCACATAGAATAATGATCAGTAATTAAACAAGACTTTATTAGTGAGTAATTGAGGACATATCAGATATAACTGGATTAGTTGAGTTGTGTCTTAGATTGATCTTGAGTTAGAAGTACCCAGAATCTATATTCCTTTCATTGGAGCCTGACTGATATTGAGATGAGATGGACATTGTTGGCATTTGGGGTCTGATAGATGATATGTCGTTGATGTTAAGTATCAGTAGTACCTATTCTACATTGTCGTTGATCGAGTACATATTGGATGTGAACTTACCTTACTAAAAGATTATGACGATTGGATTGGTACATGAACTTATTCGGAGTTGGACTGAACTTGTGTTATAGATGATATTGGATTTACATTCTTTACGATTAAACCTGATATGCATTAAGATGAGTTGGTATATTTTATGTAGAGGACTTTTCAGACTTGATATTCTTTTATTGGTGATGACTCATTCAGATATTGATATGGACTTGTTATGATGTTAGAGACTGGGTTACTCAGTGTTATGGATGGAATTATTGTGAGAGTGAATTTAGCGATATCGGTGATTTTATATATATTCAGAGTTTGATAGCTTTTACTATTTGATATCTGTTATTGGTGACTCGAGGATCAGTGTCTAGACTGTTACTGTTATTATATCCATGTTATTGAAAGTTACTGGGAAATGATTGTTTGACCGTAACCACGGTACAGTCCTATTGTTCATCGTATACACGGTTACTGTTACTGTTACTGATATTGTTCACCGTGTATACGATTACTGATTGATCATTACTGTACTGATATTGTTACCGTCCAGTAGCATCCCAGTAATTGAAATGGCATAAGGTATTGATTGTTATTGATGGCATTACCTCACTGACTGTACACTAGACACCTTTCACTGGACCTTGACATATGACTGTATCACTGTTACTTGACATCTGGACTCATGTACCCGGTACCCATATCCCTTGTACTATTGACCTGTTAATAGCACAGTCAAACCGGCGTCCGGCGGTTTGCCGCCTGGTGTCGGGATTGACGAGGATGTATCCCACAATCGTGCTAGCGTCCGGCGGATCTTGAAAGGAACTAAGTGCCACGTGGAGCAAAGTGCCACACCATACACATGGTGGGGGCCACCTCTTGAATCCATGGGGGCCACCTCTAGAATCCTGTTTCCCTCAGAGCAAAGTGCCACACGGAGCAAAGTGCCACACCATACACATGGTGGGGGCCACCTCTTGAATCTGTGGGGGCCACCTCTTGAATCTGTAGGGCTATCTATTGTACGTGACGCCTGGTGTTAGCGTGATATTGCATTCTCAGTGCCTATTAGCATCCACACGCACTTGTATGATGATAACCCCTAGGATGCATGTTATTTGGTTCTCTTTCCCTATTCGAACAATGATACCCGCATATCGGAGTTCGGATGAGTTCTACTGGATGTGCGGGCTCCAGGGTGAACTGTCGGACGTTGTGGGACGCCGGTGGGAAAGTGATAAAGATAACGTAGAACATTACTGATTGTTATTGAATGAATTGAATGAACACATTGTGTTATACCCTGAATGGTTACCCTGCCTTATGACACATTACTGTATACATGATTGTAACCAGGACCACATGATTGTAATCAGGACCAGACTTATGACCAGACTTGGATACCAGTTTAGTGACATGTGATGGATACCTATTTGACATTGATTGCATCTTTACAGTTGTGCCATTTGACTGCTATCTGTATTCATGTCTTCATCATATGTGTTACTGTTCAGTTATTTATTGTGTTATTTAGTCTTTATATCTGCAGTTGTCCTTATTATTATATATGCACATGGTTTCTTCTGCACGAGCTGTTTCCCCTTTACACACACACTCATTATGGTCGCGTTCTGACGACCCTGGATTTGCACGTCCAGCTATTGGACGGTTGGTTTCCTTTGTGCAGGTGTTCGTTGAGGCCGTATGCTTCGCGAATAGCTGGAGCTTCTTCCTATTCTATTCTGGTACTCTTATCTTTTTAGCTTTCATATTATTTCATGATTCTTGTCATATCAGCTCAGTTCTTATTCCAGTCACTATTCTAGCTCTTGATTCATATGATATCATGCGTGGTTGACTATATGTATTATTGCAGTGATCGACGATTATTCTGGTTTAGATTATAACTTGTTCAGGTTACAATTGAGGCTTAGCGTGTATACGTGGGGTATTTTCCTCGCGTATATGCGTCGCCATAACGTCTCCGTATCTTTAGGATCGGGGCGTTACAATTTTGAATAGTGTTCTGATGAGATTGACGTAGCTAGATTTATAGTTGTGAGTATTTCAGGATCTATTCTCTGATTCTATTATTTGAGTGTAGATAAACTTGTTGATGTTGATTTTTAGACGTATAGATATTCTAGTTTACATGTTGCTTGAGGATGTTTCATTATTTGTTACTTTGATATCCGTTGACTAAGTTGATCTCGAGGATAATCAATAGACTGTATTCATGATCTTTATTAATTCAGTTTTTCAGTTATAGAGATACAGATATATTGTGATAGTGATCTACTTGATATCGATGATTATACATTTTCAGAGTTTGACGACAGTTATCAGTTTATTAGTTATTAGTGAGACTATTGGTTTGTGATCATTGATGTGTTTAGAGTTTATACTAGCTGTCAGAAATTCGTACTAATTACCAGTTTTAGTTATACTATTATTTTAGTGACTGTATATCTCTAGTATTCTATTTCAAATGTCAGTTATTAATTATCAATTATCAGTTATCAGTTATCAGTTATCAGTTGTCAGATGTGAGTTATAGATATTAGCTAGTATTGACATCATCAGTTATTGGAGATATTCGGTTGCTATTACATCCTATATTTTACCTATTGTTGCTTGTTAATAAAAGATATCATAACATGGAGAAAAGGGGTATTTGCTTGATAATGCATGTCGTGTATTTTGAAAGGACTTGTTATGGTACACCGAGTTGTGGGTTCCGCCATAAGGAACCAAGGTAGTACTAGCTACCTCATTATTCAGTTTTCAGTTGTCAGAACTATGCCCGTATTACAGCGCAAAACCAGTTGTCTTTTGTGTGGGGCTGTGGTCTAAGTTATTAGAGCCTTGCGACTTATTCTGGTTCAGTGCTAAGGGTGTTAACCATGGTGCCGGACATGCATGATGCCCTTCCAAAACATATGCACTATATTGGCAGACAGTTACAATAATGATAACTTTATTTGATATATGAAAAAATGGCTATGATATGGGACACAGCTAAGTACTACATTAGTTAGGTTAATAACAACCATCTAGACTAGTGAAATATGTTAGGTTAAAAATCTTGACATCAGTTATTTGTTTTATCATTGATATTCTTTTACCTACAAACTTATCCATATTATTATTTAGTTATCTTTTATTTGTAGTATATCATGTTATTATTATGTACACACTGTTTATATGCATGAGCACCTTCTCCTTTCCTTACACACTTATTGGGTCGCTTTGTGATGACCCTAGATTTGCACGTCCAGATTGAATGCTTTCTTCTATTGTTTAGGTGTTCAATGAGATTGTACGCATCGAGAGGAGTCTGGAGTTTCTCACTACCTATTCAGGTATTCTTGCCTTCCTTTATTCCTGTTGTTTCCTTTGATTCTTGTATATCAGACTTGGCTTCTATTCTATTTCTTATTTCATTCGATATCATGTGTCAACATCTATATATGTTATTACAATGATCATGATTTAATATAGTCAATTTTTGTAGCTTGTTTCTGGTTACTTAAGGCTTAACACGTATACATGAGGTATTTTCCTTGCGTATAAGCGTCGTCGACTCTCGTCGCGTCTCTACTCCAGTGTATTTTAGGAAGCGGGGTGTGACAGTATTGAGATCAATTGTTAAGAGTCTTGTTACTGTTATATCTTTATACATATTGATAAGATTCTTGGTGGTTCTAGAGGTGACTACACATTACAGAATTAGTACACACCATATTCATAATAAATTCATGTTACTGAAATCGCTGGGAAATATTGGCAAGTGATAACACCACTATCTTGTTTATATTGTTACATAGATATCACGTTTACATTGACACTGTTGCCAATATTATCATCATATTGTTCCAGTAATCTAAATAAAATGGATATTGATTGATTTTGATAATCTAAATAATAATTTAATTAGACAACTTTCACTGAGATTGGGGAAATTGATAGGGGAGACAATGATTGAGGTTTTACCTGCACAAAAAATATAGAATTTCAGAACTTTAAGAATAGAATATGCATATACTCAATTCTACTGCTGTAGCAAGTGGCTATGCGGGTCATGATCCACAAGGAGGAACTAGCTATGGAAGCTTTTTTAGTAAATTCTCTTTTATGCTATAAAGAATGGTTAAAGATCTTCTTTGAGTTCTCTAAAAGAAAAGAAAATATAAGTTACAGTTAAGTTTGGAAGAAAATGATAAATTGAGAAGGTAGAGAAAATAGAAAATGGATTTATACAAAGAAATTAAAATGAGTGATAAAAGAGTTGAGAGATTGTGGTGTTGGTGATCTAAGCTAAAAGTTAAAAGAAAAGAAAGAAAGTTAAACCTAAAAATTACTTACCTCTTCAGTGCTCATATACCTCGGATCCGTGGCTACGACTTACCTAGTCTTTGAAGGCGATCAAGCATTGCGTGCAGGATCTTTCCCATTCCCGATCTATACTATGAATAAAAGGCCAAGCTAAACTAACAAAAGAATGGTTGTTCATCACCATAGTCCATCAAGGGCACTTTAAAAAGTGAAGCAGTCTCGAGGCTATCGGAGTCACTTGGATTGCAACACATCAGAGAAAAGTAAATGAAAATAAGAGTAAAAAAGAAAAAGAAACTTCGATTCGATTCAAATAACAATGAAAGAAAAGACTTACTTATACCAGTGTCACCCTCAGTACAATATTGCTCTCATTCCTCCATGAAACTCGTCTCTCCTCTCAGTTACATAAAGAAAACTGAAAATTACATGGAAAGAAAAATAAAAACCTACACTAAAAAGAATGAAAAACTGGCCTAAAATCTATCTCTGCTTCATCTCATCCGTTGATCTTCTCTCTATCCATTTATCATTTTGGATTTTGAATTTGGACTCTGTATTTGACGTTATCTACGGTTGATCTTTAGCTAACCAAAATGGATTTATAAAAATCTGAATTTTACCAGTTTTTATTTGGTATTATCTTTCTGATTTGCTCTGATCTTTAGCTGAACATTTACTCCAATCCTTGATTTGTTCTAACTAGATCTGGGATCATCCTCAGCTAACCTAATAGATTCAGTTAAATCTGATTTTAACTGGTATTTATTTGGTTTAATCCTCTTTCTCTTCATGACTATCTTCTACAAAATAGACATTTTAAGATAAGAAAATTAGCAAATTTATTACATGATAAATGTAGGAGTGTAATGAAAAGAATGCAAAATATGTGTACGATCACACCCCCACACCTATCTTTTGCTCGGCCTCGAGGAATATAATAAAACTAAGCCAAAGATTATCAGACCACTTTCGCAGATTACGCGATTGCACTGAGCATATGCAACAAGCCATTAAACCTCTAGGTTTTCCTAGAGGACGAGTTTTGTCTCGTAAGGGTTTTCAATGGATTATACCCACAAAATTCAAAAAGAAAGAAAAACAAAGTGTTAATATTTTGAAAACACATATTGAAAGAGAAAAATATTTAAAATATTACTATAAGAGTTTAAGTAATCTATAAGTTATAGAAAAATTGAATTTTTCATTTTCAAGCTTAGTCTTAATTCAAAAACTTATTATCAATCAAGGCATGAAGTCAAACTATATTTTTCATCTAATCTATTATTTTACCCTAAGTCATATGCACCTTTGTGACCGTAAAATTTTGACTCAGCGTTCGTTAACTCTAACTCTTATGCCTTATTTTTTCTTTTCTTTTTTTTGGTGATATTAATCCTTAGTTCTATTAGGCTTTCTAATCTGCCCATGTAACGAGCCTTTAATCGATGACTCCCAAACCAAACAGTCTTAGGGCACTGGGTGAGAAAAATACCCAAGGACTTAAGAACTCGAATAAACAGGGCCACAAAACTAAGAATTTTACTATATGGACCGCTTTTAGGCGTGAACACTTATGCTTTATGAGGCACAGATACCCAGCTTAATCAGACGATTATATATATATATATTCTTTTTATAAGACATAAGAATCTTTGTTTTTGAACCCTAAGTGTGTAAGTGTATAAAGCATGCATATATCATCAAGGTAAAAATCAAGACTGAATTACTTTTTCAAATTTTCTTCCTAACCTTGAAAATGAAACTAATAATTTTATTTTGACCAAGTATAAGAAATCCTAATTATGATTCTCCTATTCTTAAAATTGACTTAATTTCTTATAAAAAATATGTCAAAATATTTTTTCTATTTTCAAAAAGTTTTTAAAAGTAAAGAAAATGTTAATAATTTTTTTAAAATAAAAGAAAAACCTACGTTATGTTAGAACCCTCCCGACACCTATCTCATGCATTGTCCTCAATGTATGAATTAATGCATGTATGCATGAAAAAAAAAGAAAGGGAAGGAAAATATTATCTTAAGGTGGTGGTTTCGGTGGTGGTCTGATTGGTCCACGAAATGCGGCCCAATCTAATTTGCGTGGAGTTCAAAGGAACCCACCAGAAACCTTTCTAATATAACCCACTAAAATGATGTATATATGAATGATTTTTATTAAGAATTTTACCCCATATAATTTTTAAATTTTCAAACTAATTTCAGAGTCATTATTATCAACACCTCTGTCCCAAAATAGAGTATGAAAAGATGAAATGGTTGATCAGGAATAAGGAAGGGCATGAACTACAATCGACTCAGGAAAATAGCTGATGTCAAGTAAAGGTTTAGGAATCAAAATTTGTTCAGAAAGTGTGTCAAAATCAAGAAGTTGAAACTCAAGTCCACATTCATTTTTCCACAATGGAATGTGACTTTCTAAGATTGGTGATTCAAGTTCAAGAGTGACAGGTATGGGAATCAAAACTGACTCTAAAATATTGTTCAAATCAGGTAGCAAAACAAGAGTCGATATTGATTCAGAAATTTGAAGTGGATCACAAATTTGAGACTCAAGGTCACATTCCTCATTGAGTTCAATTTCATAAAACTGAGAACTTACCAATTTGTCAAAGGACTTTCAAAAGTATGAAATTTGTCAAGTTTAATATGATGATCATAAAAGATTGGTGATTCAATTTCCCAATGGACAGGCACAGGATCCAATGTGGATTCTGCAGAAGGATTGAAATCAGGTGAAAACACTGGAGTCATTATTGAATCAGGAAGTAGAATTAAATGACCAAGTTGAGGTTCATGATCATATTCATTCTCAAGTTCAATTTCAGAAAAGGGATAGCTTGCCAAAATGTCAATGTGCTTTTCAAAATTTTGGAGCTTGGGCAAGTTCAAATGGGTGTGCTGAAATGGAATCTTATTTTCCAAAATAACATGATTCTTTGGCTCTAACAGAATGGTTAGCGATATCAGGAACGGTCAAAGGGTGAGAATGGAGAGTTTTAACCATTATGTCTATGTCATGATTATAAGTGATTTGAGCCTAAGTCATAGCTTCAAGCAACTTTTCATAGTCGATTGATTCATTGTTTTTTTGCGATTGGACTTGAAAAGATGAAGTTTTGTTTTGGAATTGGTGGTGAAATCATGAGTCCATTAGATTTTGTAATTGTTGCTCGGACTCACGCATATTCATTTCTAAGATTGATGATTTTCTATTTTGAACTGGTGGAACTGAGTATCCATCTTGGAAATATTATGGAATTGGGGAGGCCTGAAATTTTCATTCGGCCTCCTGTATGGCTTCTATACTCTTTTCTAGCTCGTATTTTTCTTCAATGGGTTGGTCTAGAAAAGAAGTATAGGAAGTAAAATCGGGGAATAAATATTGTGAAAATTATGGACAAGGTGGATAAAGAGGACAAGTTGGTTAAAAATTAGACTCGGGAGAGGTGAATCCCTATTGTCTCTATGAATAGTTGAAATTATTTTAAAAATTATGGTCATAAGATTGGCGGCATGGGTTGTATTGATTCGGACAAATCCAACTCGGTGTATTTGGTTAGTTCATATTATAAAACATTTGGTTGAAATTATCCGAGTCAAATGGGGTGAAATATGGATTACCATTAAAATTGAAAAAATTATTGTTATAATCCATATCACACAAGAATTATCAAAATCAAACAAGGAGAAACAAACAAATAAAGAAACAAAAAAAATCTAATCTAAGTTAGGGTAAACCTTAGACCTAGACGACTCCTAACTGGTTAGACTGTCCACAAGGGGTATATTGCCGAGATCATAAGTTAATCGGCCAGGTAGGGGCAAGATCAGTGGAATGTATCCGTGTCTAAGTAACGGGCCTAATTGTGCCAAACTATAAATCTTCCAGATTTCGCCCCCTCAATCCCCAACCTTTGACACCAATTTGGTAAGAGTCAAATTCTAATCAACTTTCCCCTTAGGTCAGTCTCCTATTGAGTCTGAGATGTCCCTCGAACGTCTACTCAGTTTTAGTTAGGCTTGGGTTTGTGAGTGAGGAGATTGTTTGTGGGCTAAGGGAGGGTAATGACTTTCCCACCTTATTTTGTTTATAGAACAAGCCCTTAAGAGTGATTGTGCAAAGTGTGCAGGATATAGAAAAGTAACATTCAACAAGCAAATAATCACTCAAGAATGTTTCCTAAACTATATGCTATGCATACGTACCTTTTGCTCCAGCACTCTTCAACAGTAATATAAAAATGTAAACGAATTAGAAACGTGCCTAAATGCAAAGTCTAAACAATTTTTAGCATTTAACAAACATCATTTTACTGTTGAGGTTAGAAAGTAAGTACAGTGAGTTAATCAAGAAAATAGATAGCTACAGAAATTAGCTTTGCAATTCAGCCAATCTGTAAAAATACAGGTTAGTAGTTCACTCAGGTTGCCACTGGAATGTAGCACATCTAAGGGCTTCTGGGCCGGCTTTCTTGAGCAGAGTCCAGGGCCACTTTCCATTGCAGCAAAAATTTCCTTATTGTTAAACCTGTATACCAAGAACAAAGAAGAAGGTTAACCAAAAATATAAACTTAAAAGAGAATTACTTACCGTCCATCCCCGGCAACGGCGCCAAAATTTGATTGAGGTTTTACCTGCACAAAAAATACAGAATTTCAGAACTTTAAGAATAGAATATGCAAGTACTCAATTCTACCACTATAACAAGTGACTGTGTGGGTCATCATCCACAAGGAGGAACTAGCGATTGAAGCTTTTTTAATAAGTTCTCTTTTATGCTACAAAGAATGGTTAAAGATCTTCTTTGAGTTCTTTAAAAGAACAGAAATATAAGTTACAATTAAGTTAGGAAGAAAGTGGTAGATTGAGAAGGTGAAGAAAATGAAAAATAGATTTATACAAAGAAATTAAAAAGAGTGATAAAAGAGTTGGGAGATTGTGGTGTTGGTGATCTAAAATAAAAGTTAAAAGAAAAGAAAGAAAGTTAAACCTAAAATTTACTTACCTCTTCAGTGCTCATATATCTCAGATCCGTAGCTATGACTTACCTAGTCTTTGAAAGCGATCAAGCATGGTATGTGGGATCTTCCTCATTTCCGATCTACACTATGAATAAAAGGGCAAGCTAAACTAACAAAAGAATGGTTGCTCATCACCATAGGCCATCAAGGGCACTTGTAATGGCGAAGCAGTCTCGAGGCTATCGGATTCACTTGGATTGCAACACATCAGAGGAAAGTAAACGAAAACAAGAGTAAAGAAGAAAAAGAAACTTCGATTCAATTCAAATAACAATGAAAGAAAAGACTTACTTACACCGGTGTCACCCTCAGTACAAGCTTGCTCTCGTTCCTCCATGAAACGCGTCTCTCCTCTCAGTTACATAAAGAACACTAAAAATTACATGAAAAGAAAAATAAAAACCTACACTAAAAGCATGAAAAACTGGCCTAAAATCTATCTCTGCTTCATCTCATTCGTTGATCTTCTCTCTATACATTTATCTTTTTGAATTTTGAATTTGGACTCTGTATTTGACGTTATCCACGGTTGATCTTTAGCTAACCAAAATGAATTTATAAAAATTTGAATTTTATCAGTTTTCATTTGTTATTATCTTTCTGATTTGCTCTGATCTTCAGCTGAACATTTGTCCCAATCCTTGATTTGTTCTAAGTAGATCTGGGATCATCCTCAACTAATCAAATAGATCTAATTAAATCTGATTTTAACTGGTATTTATTTGATTTAATCCTCCTTCTCTTCATGATTATCTTCTACAAAATAGACATTTTAAGACAAGAAAATTAGCTGATTTATTACACGATAAATGTAGGCGTGTAATGAAAAGAATACAAAATATGTGTACGATCAGACAACGTGTGTATTTTGGGTGGACCAAAGATACATGTTGCGTAGTGATTGAGTAAAACCTGCAAAGAAAATGCAGAATTTTAGAAATAAAGAATAAAAATGTAAGGTTCTCAATTCTACCGCGGTAGCAAGTGCATATGTAGGTCGTGATCCACAAGGAAGGACTTGCGATGGAAGTGTGTTGCAAGTTGTCTTTTAAGTTACAAAAAATGATTAAAAGTTCTTTTACGTTCTTTAAAAATGAAAGAGGAAAAAAAGCTATATTAATTTGGAGAAAGTGGTAGATAGGAGAAGATGATGATTGTGAAAAATAGAAAACTTAGTTAAAGAAAAGAAATGAAAAGAGTAAAGAAAAGAGAGTTAGTGATTGGAAGTGATATAAACTAATGAATCAAATGAAAGAAAGAAAGACTAAAATATTTACTTACCTTTTTGGCGCTTGCTTATCTTTGATCCATTGCAATGATTGACCTTGGCTTGAAGGCGATCGAAGTATGACAAAAAGAATCTTCCTCATTCCCATGCTACTAAGAAATTAAGGTGCAAGCTAAAACTAATTTAAATATAGCTATCCAACACCATAAGCCAGCAATGGCACTTGCAAGCGCAAGACAAATTTGAGGCAATCAGAATCATTTGGATTTATAAGCTCCTCAGAGGAAAGTAGAAGAAAAATAAAAATGAAGGACAAAAAAAGTAAAAGAAAAACATAAAAGTGTAACTTTCGAACAAATAAAGTAACGATAAAAGAAAGGAATTACACTTACACCGGTGACACTCTCGATACAGCCTTCGCTCTCATTCTCTCATGAAACTCTTCTCTCCTCTGAGTTACATAAATGAAAGCAAAAATTACATGAAAAGAAAAATAAAAATCTATACTAAACTAGAACAATAACCTAGCCTAGAATCTATCTTTGCTGAATGGTTCCCCTTTGCCTTCAGAAACGCAAGTATTTATAGCCAAAATTGGATAATAAAAAGCGTATAAAGATCTGGGCAAAATCTCTTGCCCATTAGAAAAGATCTTTTGATAAGATCAAAGATAAATTTTTATTTTATCTCTTGATCTTCAGTTAGATTATGTCTTATCTCTCTGAATTTTCTGAATATACATCCCAATCCTTTAGATATCCCTTTGTACATTGATAGGGTTGCCTTTAGACTTCTGAATTTGCCTCTATCTCTTTAATTCTTCAAAATAACTAAGTTGTTTCTTCGAAATCCAATTTTAACTATATTTATTTCGCTTTATCATTAGCTAACCATATAGATCCAATTAAATCAGAATTTAACTGACTTTTATTTGGTCTTATCTTCTCTCTTTAAGACAAACCCGCAAAATAAGATATTAAGACAAGAAATTAGTAAGATTTATTACAAGATAGATGTAGGAATATAATAATAGATATGCAATAAACGTGTACAATCACACCCTCATGCCTATCTTTTGCTCGTCCTCAAGTAAAATAAAGAAAAATAAAGCTAACCTAATCTTACACACTTTCGTAGGAATCACGGCTGCACTTAGCATGTGCAATAAGCCGCTAAACCTCTAAGTTACAACTAGAGGACGAGTTTTGTCTCATGAGAATTTTCAGTGGATTACACCCACAAAATCCATAAAGAAAGAGAAATAAAGTGTTAGCATTCTAAAAACACATTTTGAAAAGACGAGAAAATATTTGAAGTATTATTGTAAAAATTCAAGTAATCTATAAGTCATAGGAACACCAAACTATTCATTTCTAAACTTAATCTCTATTTAAAAAATTGTTATCAATCAAGGTAAGGAGTTAAACTGCATTTCTTATCTAGTCTTTTATCTTACCCTAAGTCATATGTATCTTCGTAACCATGAAATTTTGATTCGGGGTTCTTAAACTCTAACTCTTATGCCTTTTTTTTACAATTTTTTTGGAGATATTATCCCTTGATTCTATTAGACATTCTAATCTGCTCATGTAATGAGCCTTTAGTCGGTGACTCCAAAACGGACGGTCTTAGGGCACCGGGTGAGAAAACACCCCAAGGACTTAAGGACTAGAGCAAACAAGGTCATAAAACTAAGGATTTTATTTATTACATGGATCATTTTTAGGCGTGATACTTATGCTTTATGAGGCATAAATATCCAGCTTAATCAAAGAATTTTTGATATATATATATATATATATATATATATATATATATATATATATATATATATATATATATATATATATATATATATATATATATATATATATATATATATGCACATATTATTTTCTTTTTTTTTATGTAAAGCATAAGAACCTTTGTTTTTAAACCCAAGTGTGTAAGTGTAAAAAGCATGCATATTTCATCAAGATAAAAATCAAGAATAAATTATTTTTTCAATTTTTCTTCCTAACCCTAGAAATCAAACAAATAATCTTATTTTGACCAAGTATAAGAAATCCTTATTATGATTCTCCTTTTCCTTAAAATTAACTTAATTTCTTAAAAAGAAAGGTCAAAATATTGTTTCTCTTTTCAAAAAAATTTTAAAACAAAAAAATGTTAAATTTTTAGTTTTTTAAACAAAAAGAAAACCTATGTTATGTTAGAACCCTCCCCCACACCTATCTCATGTATTGTCCTCAGTGTATGAATGAATGCATATATGCATGAGAAAGAAAAAAGGAAAGAAAACATGTTATCTCAAGGTGGTAGTTCCCTTGGTGGTCGAATTGGGACAAGCGTTGCTGCCCAATTTAAATATTATAGATTATCCTAGAACCCAGCTTCGATGACGTCTTTCCTATTTACAGAGTTATAACCCCCAAGTGAACAGGATCATGCAAGACTCTAACATTAAAATCATCTCAGTTATATGACCAATCTTTGAATATCATCTCGGAGTTATTATGGTCTATACCTTGGCCCAACAATAGAATGCAAATGGTTCACTTGGGCTCAAGAATAAAATGTTCGTGAACTAATACTAACTCGGAAAAATTAAGTTTAGCTTCAAGAGTCGATTTTGGTTCAATAATTGGTTCCAAATCAAAAAATTTAAATTCACATTCATTTCTCATAAATGGAATGTGACTATCTAAAAGAGCTGATTCAATTTCAAGATCTATAGGCACGAGAATCAATATTGGCTCAAGAAATGGGTCCAAATTGGGTAAGGATACCGAATTCAACATAGATTCAAAGTTTGGAACTAAATCACAAAGTTGAGGATCGGGGTCATATTCACATTCAAGTTCAATCTCATTGAATGAAAAACTTACCAATTTGTCAAAAAATTGAGATTGGTCAAGTACAAGTTGGTGTGATGAAATTGACTCTTAGTTAAGGTAAGACACTAAGATTCTTGGTTCCTATTAAGATGGCTAGAGCAATCGGGAATAATTAAAATGTGTTAGGTAGAATTTCCTCATTCCTATCTTTCACTATATTGCTTAAACGACTCATTTGTGCTTTTAACCTATTGATAGATTGGGTAAAATCATTTTTGAACTGAATCAGGTTTTTCATACTCATTTCTTAGTCAGTAGGTTCTTCTTCTTGTTGAGGAACTTGGAACATAGCGTAGAGATCTTAGATTTGGAAATTATTTGGGATATTTGAGTCTGTTGAGATTTGGAATTGACGTGTGGACTGAAAGAAGGCTTCAAAACTCTTTTCTAAATCCGATTTTTCTTCTATAGGTTGATCTTGAAAAGGAGTATATGAAACTGGATGTTGGTAAGGTTCTTAGGGGAGTTGCATCCGCACTGACTCTGTGAAAGTAGTGATGATTGTTCCAGTCTTATTCATAATATTGGGCATGGAGCATATATTGATTCAAATAAGACCAATCTGACACATTTTTTGGATAGAGTTATGAAATGCCAGGTTGGTAGTATTCGAGTCAAAAGAGGTCGGGGTGATGTATGGATCATTATATGCATTGAAATAATTGTAATTATAATTCATATCATCAAGATGTCAAAACAAAAAATAAACAAATAAAAAGAGAGAAAAAATCAAGCCTAAGTTAGGGTAAACCTTAGACCTAGACGACTCCTAACTGGTTAGATTGTCTACGGGGGGTATACTACAGAATCTGATCACAAGTTAATCGGTCAGATAGGGGCAAGACCAGTAGGAGATATCCGTACCTAAGCAACAGACCTAATTATGTCAAACCACTATTCTTCGAAGTTTCACCTCTCAATTCTCAACCTTTGACACCGATTTGACAATAGTCAAATTTTAATCAACTTCCCCTTAGGCCAGTCTCTTATTGAGTCTGAGGCATCCCTAGAGCCAACGTCTACTCAGTTTTAATTAACCTTGGTTAATGAGTGATGAGATAGTTTGCGGGATAAGGAAGGGTAATGACTTCCCACCTTTCTTGTTTATAGAACAAGCCCTTAATTGTTTTCGTACAAATGTGCAGATATATAGCAAAAAGTAACACTCAAGACAATTAAATCATGCAAGAATATTTCCTATGCTACATGCAACGCACACATACCTTGGCTTTAGCATTCTTCAACAGTAATGTAAATGTAATGAAATAGACAAATGCCCTGAATGCAAAGTCTAAATTGTTTTTAGTATTTAACAATTATCATTTTACTGTTGAGCTAGTATAGTATGCAGAATATGTTAAATAGGAAAATAAAAAATTGCAAAAACTTAATCTTTAAATTTCAAGCAATCTGCAAGAAATTTTTGTTAGTAGTCCTCCACAATTGCCACAAAAATGCGGCTGCGCGGCAAAGTTATGGGCCCTGATGCTCTGCCTTCTTGGATAGAGGCACAGAGTAACAATATGTTCACTTCAGTGCTTAGTTTCCTGAATTTGGTCCTTGCACACAAAAATAAAAAAGAAAAATGTTAACTAATTTAGTAAATTAGAAAGAAAAATGTACCAACCCTCCCCGACAACGGCGCCAAAATTTGATTGAGTAAAACCTGCACAGAAAATATAGAATTTTAAAAATAAAGAATAGAAGTGTAAGATTCTCAATTCTACCACGATAGAAAGTATCTATGCAGGTCGGGATCCACAAGGAGGGACTTTTCAGGAAAGCGTGTTGTAAGTTCTCTTTTAAGTTACAAAAAATGGTTAAAAGTTCTTCTATGTTCTTAAAAAAGAAAAGAGAAAGAAAGCTATGTAATTTGGAGAAAGTAGTAGATAGGAGAAGATGATAATTGTAAAAAATAGAAAACTTAATTGAAAAAAGAAATGAAAAGAGTAAAGAAAAGAGAGTTGACGATTGGAAGTGATTTAAACTAATGAATTAAAAGAAAGAAAGAAAAACTAAAATACTTAGCGCTTGCTTATCTTTGATCCGTTGCAATGATTGACCTTGGGTTGAAGGCGATCGAAGTATGACAGATAGGATCTTTCCCATTCCCATGCTAAACTAAGAAATTAAGGTGCAAGCTAAAACTAATTTAGAAATGGCTATCCATCACCATAAGCCATCAATGACACTTGCAAGGGTAAGACAAATTTGAGGCTAGCGGAGTCATTTGGATTTACAAGCTCCTTAGAGGGAAGTAGAAGAAAAACAAAAATAAAGAATAAGAAAAGTAAAAGAAGAGCATAATGAAAGTACACCTAGAGGGGGGTGAATAGGTATACTGCTAATCTAATGAACTAAATGCGAAAAGTAAAACGTAATTGCAACTACACTTAATGCAACCAACGAGTGTAGCCGAATTCCCGGTGAAGGGCTCTGGACTAACCCCTCTTGATTCCTCTGAATAAGAGTTGAGGCGCTATATGAAGCTCTCGTGGTTAAGCACAAGTAAGGTACACACAAACAAGCCAAGCATATAATGTATGTATGACAATATGAATGATGCAAGGCACAATATAAAGAGAGAGTTAGAGAGACAATGGATCAAACGCAAACACCGAGATTTGTTTCGAGGTTCGAGCACACAGCTCTACGTCCCCGCCTTCACACAAAAGGATTTCCAATCCACTTGTCCACACAGGACTCCCACATAGGGAACCTCCACTGAGGATTTGGGGCAAATACAATATGGAGTACACAACTCCTCTCTCAACCAAAACAACCTCTACACTTAGAGGCTAGGCACAAAGCCACAACAAACACCACCTCTCACAAGAGGGGTAGGCACTTAGCCAATACAAAACAGTCACCTCATACTTGAGGGATTCAACCACAAACTCCACCTCTCACTAGAGGGAGCAAAACACCAATCTCCACCTCTCACTAGAGAAAACCAACCACCTCTCCAAAATCAACCTCTACACAAGAGGGATAACACAAGTAAGGAGGGTTTACAACTTGGTGGTATATCTCAACCACAAACCAATTTTTTCAACAAAAACAAAGATCCTATAGAGAGGATAGAATGATATAACTCAAGTGTGGAAAAATAAAGAGTTTGGAAATTAAAAACTCAAAGAAAAATGCTTGGGAAACAACTAGAATAAGTTTGAAATGAAGATCAAAAGCAATATCCCAAATATCCAATTTTCTTTGATTTTTCTAACCCTTTAAAACAAATAAGGATGAATCCTTTTTGGCTCTAAAAATACTTTGAAAACTTGTATAAAACACTTGTAGATAGGAGAATTTTGCTCTTCAAAGTCTTAGAGAAAACCTCTCTCAAATGGGGTATTTATAACCTCCAAAAGGAATCTGTCCGTTGGCAGCTGACAAGGCCAGAATTGGCCTGTCGACCGGCCAACGGTTAAAATTTTGACCGTTGAGCCGCCCGGTCGACCGGGCTCTGAACCAGAGAGCAACGACTCTCTGGCCGGTCGACCGCCCGGTCGACCGGGATAACCCGAGAGTGGGTTGCCTTCAGTCGGTCGACCGCACGGTCGACCGGCCAACTGACACGGCCTTGTGCGCATCCTTGTGCACGTCCAGTCGACCATCGACCGCCAGAGCCTGGCAGGCTGAGATAAGGGACTGAAAAACTTGATTTTTATTATCTTATTAAATCCCATAAAATCTCTAAAAATCCACAAAAATAGTTTTATTATAATACTTTGATATACAAACATGTGTGAAAAAATTCAACACATATTTCAAACAATTTGAACCATTTTTGTGTTATGAAAGTTTTGCCGAAAATCAAAATCTGTATTTTCCAAAACTTGGATTTTTCAAATGAAAATCCGATTTTTTCAAAACTCATCCAAATACAAAAACATGATACTTAAACAACTTTTAAGCATGTGGTATATGGATATACTCCAATATACATGTATATATATATATATATATATATATATATATATATATATATATATATATATATATATATATATATATCAATGTTTTTGATATTAAATCCGAAATATGTTTTGTTAAAATACAAAATACCAAACACATGAATAGGCATATCAAAATAAGTTAGTCTAAGATATGAAGCATACATGTATATAGAACAAATCTAAATATATTAAGCCATGTAAACTTGTTTTGAATCTATCTATTCATGAAAACCAAGATCGGTTAAACCCAAAACCGAAAACCAATAAACATGAAACTAGAAACAAATGTGTGTGTTGTGAACTTGAGCATATCACACTATCAACCTTTAACAAATGGATCTAAAACAAAATCTAAACTATGTACCGAAGTCTACTTGACGAAATCTGTCTTCAAGCTTACTCGATCCAAACCGTGATCCACCGAGCTTGACTCCAATGAGTGCTAGATATGACTTTGTCGCTCGGGCTCTTGAATCACCATGTGAGAAGCTCTAAACTCCTTTGTTGAAGCTAATCACCTACTAATATCTTGGTTAAGTATCTAGAACTAAACATCACAAGAATATTAGTAAACATAACTACATGAGTTAATCATCATCAAAACTAGAGTAGAAGGCCTCTGGGCCAACAATCTCCCCCTTTTTGATGATGACAAAACTCATGGAGTTATATTTGCATGGATTAAAGTTAAGCTTCAAAGAAGCACCCCCAAAACTCATGCATAGCAATAAACATAAGATATACAATGAATACTTAAACATGGATATGCATCAACATACATAAAAACAATGGAATGAACATGCTCTTGATATTAAACATGAAATAAACATGCTCTTGATACCAAACTTTTAAAATAAATTCCTTTTCCTTTTTAAATAAACATGTTCTTAAGCTCTTGATACCAATAAAAATTTCAATAAAAAACATTTCAATAAAAAAACTTAAGCTCTTGATACCAATCAAGGCCTCTTGATACCAATCAATAAAACAAAATTCTTAATACCCAATTGGAAAGATAATCACTAAATAATAAACATGCATATAAACTCAAATACTTCTCCCCCTTTTGGTCAATCATCAACAAAGGGGTCAAAGAAAACAATATTCTTCCCTTTTTGTCTTAAACAAAAAAAAATATCAATAAGGGGTGAACTCAAAACAAAACTTTCTTGATATCAATTGAAAGAAAAAAAATATCAAATTAGTCCATCAATATAGTGAAAGAGAAAAAGATACCAATTGAAAGAGAAAAAATATATCAATATAGTGCATCATGATATCAAAGAAATATACCAATTAAAATTACATAATTGAAAGTACACAATGTGGTACACAAAACAAATATAGATTTAAATACCAATTGATACCAATTGTAAATCAATACCAATTAAATATAAATTGTAAGTAAATAAATCAAAATTTTGATATCAATAAAACATACCAATTTTAAGTAAACTTATAGATAATCTTGATACCAATTTGTAAAGATTAGTACCAATTGAAAGTAATTTTTCATCAAAAGCATATGATCCAAAAATAATCAATATCAATTTTTTTAATCATTTTTAACATAAAGTGTGGGAGTAGAATACCAAAACCAATTGAAAGGTGAAATGTGAATTTTCTCCCCATTTATGAAATGCCAAATAAAATGATGCATAAGCTTGTATAAGATACCAATTGAAAATAATCAATTGAAATATAATAGTCATTAGAAATCAAGCTTAGCATAACCAAAATTTGTGCTCAAGGATATAGAGATATAGTAAGCACAAATAAAACACATATATGAGTATATAGAAAGAATGTCAATAGTGATACCAATTGAAAAGATCTAATGATACCAATTGAAACACAATAAGATTAAGTGTATAACTCATATTATCTTCCACCCATTTCATGCACATGTTTAAAAGGATTTTCAATAATAAGCATACAAGGCATGGTCGCCCAACCAACCACCCTTAAATGGGTAGGGTTTTTAAAAATAGGTTTAAAAATATAGTATGTTTGAAAAACTCTACCAAATGAAGAATTTGAACTAGTTAAAAGAAAAATTTATAAATTAGTACGAAATCCTTCAAGCAAGGAATAAAGCAAAAATAAATTTCATGAAACATAAAAATCAATCAACAATTGACACTCAAAAGATATAAAACTCATATAGGACTCACGAAAACAAAATCATGAGAAAACCTCAAATAATGTGAGTATACAAGTTTTGTGTGAAAGACATAGTCATGAAAATAGGCAATAGACTCAATGTGAAATTCCTTTAAAAACAAAACATGAAAATCATCAAAATAATTTAATCTTCAAGGCATATGTATTTCTTATACGGACTAAAGAATACATACATATCCAAACATAACGAGTCCACAAAAGTATATGCATGAAGGCAAGTGGCTCAAGGATGTATATGTATAAAAATTAGTTTAGATACAATAGACATATACATGAAGCTAGACATATAAACATGAAAAATATGTACAATATGGGAATACAAGTCAAATGCATGAATCATCAAAACTAGGCTATACTAGTACATCTAATGAGTACAAATGAGCGTTCAAGCAAAACATATAATAGTTTATTTGTAGCTCATTAGTTGTACAAGTATACATCCAAGTTTTAGTGAAAACTAACATCTAAACATATAATCAAAACATGAAGCATCAAAACAAAACTCATAAATATAAATATGATCATTATGTACATGCACATGCATAGATGTAGGACATAAACATTAGTTAAAATAAATGTGAGAACACAAAGATATAAATCCATATTAAACATGGGTGTCTCAAATAACTAATCATGTATATCACTAATCTAAATATCATGGCATATAACATACTAATCATGAAACATCAAGACATGCTAAAAACAATGATATGAAAAGCATGTAAACAATAAATGAGGAGTAAGAGATTGTTACCAAAACCGAAGAGGATAACTCTCCATCTCTCCAAAACAAGGTGGTCATCCCACCAAACTCCCCTTGAAAGTGATGCATCCAAATGTCCTCTTTAAGCTCGGAATGCATCCACCTTAAGGCACCATCGCTCTCACGTCATGCGAGAGCCCATACCTACATCAAATACAATAGGGGTGGTCTTTGGTACCCATACTCTTTTGGATCCATGGGGGTTAGTTCCTTTCCTAACCCAAATAAATTTAGTTGCTAAATTTACATCATGTATCCAATCATAGCAAAACTTAGCAAAGTGGCCCTTACGTCCACAATGTGTACAAGTGTACACATGAGCATACATAGTGTTGTGTACATGAAGGTGCGAAGCATGTGTATGTCGTGGTTTATGTGCATGCATAGAAGGAACTTATTTCTTTCAAAATATAGATTCCAAACGTATATGGTTCGTGGCACAATGGCTCAAAGTAGAGCCCAAACAATCCACACTCTTCTTTAACAAACAAATATCATTTTCAATACTAGAAGAGGTGCATACAATGGATACACTAGGTGGTGAAGCTATACTAGTATGGCAAACATGTGTATCTAAATCAACTTTTAAAGATTTATTTTCATTTAAGCAAACTTCTAAATCTTTTGAAATCAAATCAATTTTATTTTTCAAAGAAACATTTTCTTTTACAACAAAATCAAGTTTTGAAGACAAGATCTCATTTTTCTTCAAAACATCATTGCAATCATTTTTGCTTTCTAAAAACTATTTTCCTTTAGGGCAAGGTATAGTTGAGATTTAAGTGAGTCACGTTCACTTGAAATCTCTTCTTCTCTTGCAAAACCAAATGAAGTTTTGAACATAAATCCTTATTTTCTTTGTTAAGTTCAAAACTCTTCTTTTTCAAAAGATTATATTTTTCTAACAATTTTTCACAAACAATTGATAGTTCTTCATTTAAAGCATTTGGATCAACATAAACATTACAAGAAGAACTAGCATCATTATCATCTAATTGAGATTCTAAATATACCTCAAGGGAGTCATTCCCTTGGACCATGTAACATTGTTGCTCGGATTCTCCACTAGATTCATCCTCCACAATGTTGGGCGTTTGAAGCTCGGAGGAAGTCAACGTGTCCCACACTGCAAAGGCGGAATCACAGTTAGAAACTAACATAAGATATTCTTTGTTAAGCGTGCTTCTAAGTGCCTCAAGGGCTTGTGCATTGGCCTCTATATGCTTGCTATTACCAAGATAGGATTTCTTGATAGTGGCAAGGAAAACATGCAAGCCTAGGGTTTTTAGATACATAGACATCCTAAATTTTCACATGTTAATGTTGGAGACATCAAACATGGGAGGTGACAAGTAATCCATGAGTGTGTGTAAACAATATACGTGTGCAAATGCAAATGTAGATTAGAAAAACCAAGATCACACTCCTAGGTGGTTAAACCAAATATCAGGAGCGTAGGCTCTGATACCAGTTGAAAGTACACCTAGAGGGAGGGTGAATAGGTGTACTGCTAATCTAATGAACTAAATGCGGAAATTAAAACTTAATTGCAACTATACTTAATGCAACCAACGAGTGTAGCCGAATTCCCGTGAAGGGTTCTGGACTAACTCCTCTTGATTCCTCTGAATAAGAGTTGAGGCGCTAAATGAAGCTCTCGTGGTTAAGCACAAGTGAGGTACACACAAACAAGCCAAGCATATAATGTATGTATGACAATATGAATGATGCAAGGCACAATATAAAGAGAGAGCTAGAGAGACAATGGATCAAATGCAAATACCGAGATTTGTTTTGAGGTTCAAGCACATAGCTCTACGTCCCCGCCTTCACACAGAAGGATTCCAATCCACTTGTCCACACAGGACTCCGACACAGGGAACCTCCACTGAGGATTTGGGGCAAATACAATATGGAGTACACAACTCCTCTCTCAACCAAAACAACCTCTACACTTAGAGGCTTGGCATAAAGCCACAACAAATACCACCTCTCACAAGAGGGGTAGACACTTAGCCAATACAAAACAATCACCTCACACTTGAGGGATTCAACCACAAACTCCACCTCTTACTAGAGGGAGCCAAACACCAATCTCCACCTCTCACTAGAGGGAGCCAACCACCTCTCCAAAATCAATCTCTACACAAGAGGGATAACACAAGTAAGGAGGGTTTACAACTTGGTGGTATATCTCAACCACAAACCAATTTTTTTCCACAAAAACAAAGATCCTATAAAGAGGATAGAATGATATAACTCAAATGTGGAAAAACAAAGAGTTTAGAAATCAAAAACTCAAAGAAAAATGCTTGGGAAACAACTAGAATAAGTTTGAAATGAAGATCAAAAGCAATATCCCAAATATCCAATTTTCTTTGATTTTCACAACCCTTTAAAACAAATTAGGATGAATCCTTTTTGGCTCTAAAAACATTTTTAAAACTTGTATAAAACACTTGTAGATAGGAGAATTTTTGCTCTTCAAAGTCTTAGAGAAAACCTCTCTCAAATGGGGTATTTATAACCCCAAAAAGAATCTTCCCGTTGGCAGCTGATAAGGCCAGAATTGGCCTTCCGGTCGACCGGGCTCTGAACCAGAGAGCAACGGCTCTCTCGCAGGTCGACCGCCTGGTCGACCGGGGCAACCCGAGAGTGGGTTGCCTTTAGTCGGTCGACTGCATGGTCGACCGGCTAACTGACACGGCCTTGTGCACATCCTTGTGCACGTCCGGTCGACCGCCAGAGCCTGGCAGGCTGAGATAAGGGACTGAAAAACTTGATTTTTATTATCCTATTAAATCTCATAAAATCTCTAAAAATCCACAAAAATAGTTTTATTATAATACTTTGATATACAAACATGTGTGAAAAAATTCAACACATATTTCAAACAATTTGAACCATTTTTGTGTTATGAAAGTTTTACCGAAAATCAAAATCTATATTTTCCAAAACTTGAATTTTTCAAATGGAAATCCGATTTTTCAAAACTCATCCAAATACAAAAACATAATACTTAAACAACTTTTAAGCATGTGGTATATGGATATACTCCAATATACATGTAAAGATATATATATATATATATCAATGTTTTTGATATTAAATCCGAAAATATGTTTTGTTAAAATACAAAATACCAAACACATGAATAGGCATATCAAAATAAGTTTGTCTAAGATATGAAGCATACATGTATATAGAACAAATCTAATATACATTAAACCATGTAAACTTGTTTTGAATCTATCTATTCATGAAAACCAAGATCGGTTAAACCAAAACCGAAAACCAATAAACATGAAACTAGAAACAAATGTGTGTGTTGTGAACTTGAGCATATCACACTATCTAACCTTTAACAAATGGATCTAAAACAAAATCTAAACTATGTACCGAAGTCTACTTGACGAAATCCGTCTTCAAGTTGACTCGATCCAAACCGTGATCCACCGAGCTTGACTCCAACGAGAGCTAGATATGACTTTGTCGCTCGGGCTCTTGAATCACCATGTGAGAAGCTCCAAAACTCTTTTGTTGAAGCTAATCACTGATCGGGGTAAAATCGCACACAAAAAGTATATGTTTTGAAATGGATATTTAAAGTGTGTATGCTTTGGCTTCCTTGATACTTCTGTTATAGTATAGAGGCTAAAACGAGTCGAATCCACAAGGACGGGAGGCGATAGAAACTTTACCGGTTGATTCACGTGTTTGTTAAAACGTTCTTCAAAGTTTTAAAGAATCAAAAGAAAAGAAAGTAAAGAATGAAAAGAGAGATACGGTGAAATACAAAGAAGTGGAAAACATAGAAAAGAACATGTTTGTGATTTTTGGAATGTTTCTAAATAACGTGAAAAAGAAAGAAAACTCATGGCACTAACTACTAATGACTCCACTAACATGCTAACCTCTTAGTGATAGTTGCCTCACATGTATCATTGGCCATCACTAGTCCTTAGTTCAAGAGCGATTCAAAGCATGACCCATATGTAACTCATCACAACCCAACTCATCAATCAAGTGCAAGCTACACTTAAACCATCAATACTATAGAAAAATAAGCATGGAGTAAAGTAATGTTATCTTGTTAGTGGTAGAAAGTTAGAGTGTTAGATCCATCATCATGAGCCATCAATGGCTCTTGCAAGAGCAAGGCCAAACCGAGGCTATTAGATTCATGTGGATTATCATAAAAGAAGTTAGCAAGTTAGTGGTTAGTAGTTAGTTACCATGAGAGAAAAGTTAGCTACACATGTAAAAGAGATTGGAGAGAGGAAAACATAGAGAGGTAAAGAGAGCACCTTTCATAGATTGTCACCTTCTATTACAAGCACTCTTGCATTCCAAGCATGTATCACTCTCTCTCTATTATAAGATCTACAAAATGGAAAATACAATGGAGGAAGAAGAACTAAGCTAAACTAAACTACCCTAAACTACAACATGAAGATGAAACTACTCCTAAAACTCTGCATATCTTCAACTCTTGAACCCAAGGGGGTATTTATAGCCACCAGGGGAACAGGGGGCCAGGGGACAAACCCTGGCCCGAAGCGGCGTGCGCGCCGCGGCCGTACGGTCGCGGAAACGCTGCCAGAGCCGCGTTTCCGCGGCCATAAAGTTGCCGCGCGCGCGGCGCTTCGAGCCGCACGCTGCCCTTTTTGTCTCCTGTTAGTTCTGATGCCCGGTTTCTGGTTTGCAGCCCCTAGTTTTTACAGAATCAGCTCTCTAGGTCAATAGCTATCTTTAATAGGCTTTTTATCACCAATTAAATGGTGATTTAGGGTCTTCTTCTTTATTGCACACCATGGACCTAGAATCAAGCAAGCAAAGCTTTATTAGCAGAATTTAATATGAAATTAATGTGAAGATGTGATACAAATTATGCAAAATTAGAGACTAATCACACCCCCACACTTATCTTTTGCTCGTCCTGAGCAAAACAAAAAATTAAGGAATTATTACACCACTTTCGCAGGTGACGCGATTGCACTGAGCCTGTGCAACAAGCCGTTAAGCCTCTAAGTTTCCCCTAGAGGAGGAGTTTTGTCTCCTGAGGGTTTTCAGCGGATTACACCCACAAAATCCATAAAGAAAGAAATCAAATGTTAGTATTTTGAAAACGCTTTTTGAAATAGAGAAAAGTGTTGAAGTATTTTTGTGAAATATAAGTGATCCAAGGTCATAGGTTAACCAGAAATTGTTCTTTCTTAAACTAAGTCAAAATGCAAAAAATCTTGTTATAAATAAATGTAAGAATTTAAAATTGAATTGACTCTTTGATCTTTCATAAAACTCTTAGAAAAATATGCACTTTATGAACTGTGAAGATTTTTTGGGATATCGACTCAAACTTTCATGCCATTTATTTAATATATATATATTTTTATTTTTTATTTTTTCTTCCCTTAGTTTTCTTAGGCTTTCTTATTTACCCGGGTAGTGAGCCTTTAGCCGGTGACTCCCAAACCAGATGGTCTTAGGGCACCAGATGAGAAAACATCCCTCGGACTTAAAGACTCGAGTAAACAAGGCCACAAAACTAAAGGGGGTTAATTTTTTTTTGTTCACCATTTTAGGTATGAATAATCATGTTTCCTGAGGCATAATTACCCAACTTCAATAAGTGATTTTTATTTACATAAATATTTTTTTAATATATATTTTTATGCCATTTTCAGTCTTTGTTTCAATCCCAAATATTGTGTAAGTGTGGAGTGCATAAATCTAAGGCAAAAAATTCAAGATCAAATTATCTTTTAATCTTACTTTCTTATCCTATAATTTAGACAAGATCTATTATTTTGACTCAGTTTAAAATTTCATAATTTGAGGTCTTCCTAATTCCTAAGATAATCTTAATTTTCTTTAAAATAAATCAAAAACTATTTCTCTTGTTTCAAAAAGTTTTGTAAAAAGAAAAGAAAAGTTTTTATATAAAAGTTTTTTTATTTAAAAAGAAGTGTAAAAGAAAGAAAATATAAAACTAACTATGTTAGTAAACCCTCCCCACACTTATCTCATGCATGGTCCTCAATGCATCGTGAATGTGTAAATACATGAAACAAATGGAGAGGGAAGGAAGATTACCTCAAGGGGGTGGCTCCGGTGGTGGTCTGATTGGGCCAAGCATTGCTACCCAATCAAAATAACGTGGATCGTGCAGGAACCCACCAATGACCTCTTTAATATGACCCAATAAAATGTTGATGGAATGAATGATCTTATTTAAAAAATTATCCCCATCTAATTTCTAATTTTCAAAAATAATTATTGAGTCATTTTCTTCAACATTCTTGTCCAACAATGAAGTGTGATTTTGAGAGATGATTGATTTGAACTCAAATGGAACAGGAACAAAAACCGACACCGACTCGGGAAGTTGACTCAGATCAAGTCGAGAGTCAACAATGAGAGTCGAAATTGGTTCAACAACAGGGTCCAAACTAAAGAATGGATATTTACACATTTTCCCCATGAATGAAGTGTGATCATGAGAGATTGGTGATTCTATTTCACGGTGTACTGGTACAGGATTCAATGCTGACTCCGGAATAGAGAAAAAATCTGGTAAAGATACCGGGGTCATTATTGAATCAAAAAGTAAAATGGAGTTCCCAACAGAAAGTTCAGGATCACATTCAGGTTCGATTTCAATTTCAGGGAAGGGATAACTTGCCAGAAGGTCCAGGTGACTTTCATAACTTGGAATTTGGTCAAGCGAATGTGTGTTCTGAAATTGAATCTGGATTCCCAAATTGACATGATTCAAGGGTCCAATCAGTAGAGTTAGGGATATAAGAATTGGTCAATGGTTGACAAGAAAGATTTTCCTCGCTCTCATTGATCAGATCGCTCATTATTGAGTCTAACCTACTGACAGGTAGGGTAACAGAATGTTGAGTCTGAATCATGTCTTCCATACTTTTTGTAATTGGTTTTTCTTGAAAAGATGAGTATGGAAGTTGATTTTGAAAATTGTGGTGAAATTGTGAGTCCATCGGATTTTGTGGTTGCTGCTCGGACTCACGCAAGGGTTCCATACTCAAGTCCAGTATTGAAGTTTGTTCATTTTGAATTGGTGAGACTAGAAAAGATGAGTAGGACTCTTGAAAATTTGGTTGAGATGATGAGTCCAACATGTTTTGCATTCTATCACAAAAGACTTCCAAACGCTTTTCTAACTTAGATTCTTCTTCAATTGGATGCTCTAGAAAAGGAGTATGTGGAGTTTGATGTGGGAAGGATTGTGAATTAAGCAAATTTTGCATTTGTTGTAGGGACCCTTCTATACTCCTTTCCAATGATGATTTTTCTTCAATTGGTGGTTCAGGAAAAGGAGTATATGAATTAAAATTGGGGAATGAATATTGTGAAAATTGTGGACAAGATGATTGAAAATTTGACTCGGGGTAGGTGAATCCCCATGAACTCTGTGAAGAGTTGAAATTATTTTGAAAATCTTGGTTATAGGATTGGAGATATGGGTCATATTGAGTCGGATAATCCCAACTCGGCATATATTATTGGTTCATGTTGTATATAGCCGGGTTGAAGTTATCCGAGTCAAATGAGGTCGGAGTGAAATATGAATTTATATCATGATTGAAAGAATTATTGTTATTAAAATCCATTTCACAATTTACAAAAAAAAAAGAAAGAAGAAAACAAACAAACAACAAACAAACAAACAAATAAAAAGAAAAAGAAAACAAGCTTATGCTAGGGTTGACTTAGACCTAGACGACTCCTAACTGGTTAGATTGTCCACAGGGGGTCTATTGTCGGAAGCTGACCACGAGTTAATCGGCCAGGTAGGGGCAAGATCAGTGGGAGGTATCCGTGCTGGAGCAACGGCCTAATTATGCCAAACCACCATTCTTTGAGGTTTCGCCTCTCAATCCCCAATCTTAGATACCGATTTAGCAAGAGTCAAATTCTAACCACTTCCCCCTTAGGTCAATCTCCTAAATGAGTCCGAGATGTCCCTAGGGGCCAACGTCTAGCACTTTTTATTAAGGCTTGGGTTGTGTGAGTGGGGAGGTGATTTTTGGGCTAAGGGAGGGTAATAACTTCCCCACCTTATGTTGTATGGGGTGTTGCCCTTAAGTTTAATTTGTGCAAGTGTGCAATATAGATAAGATGAACACAAAAAGTGATTAAATCACTGAAGTGTTTGTCCTAACTATATGCAATGCAATATGTACACCTCCTATCAGTATCACAACAACATAAGAATAAAATACAGTATATTGGAATAAAAATTGACACGTGCCTAGATGCAAATGTCTAAACCGTTTTAAAGCATCCAATTTCTGTATTTTAATTCTTACAATTATTTACAGTGCACAGGTAATATAAAAAAAATTAGCAGCAGAATATAAAAATATACAAGAATTACCCAACCACACTTGAGCAAGTGTGGACTTCTACAATGCTAAAACTTTAACCTGCACACCAAAAAACAAAAAAGAAAAGTTAGCAAACTTGTGAAATCAAACCGTTCTCATCCCCGGCAACGGCGCCAAAATTTGATCGGGGTAAAATCGCACACAAGAAGTATATGTTTTGAAATGGATATTTAAAGTGTGTGTGCTTTGGCTTCCTCGATACTTCTGTTATAGCATAGAGGCTAAAACGAGTCGAATCCACAAGGACGGGAGGCGATAGAAGCTTTACCGATTGATTCACATGTTTGTTAAAACGTTCTTCAAAGTTTTAAAGAATCAAAAGAAAAGAAAGCAAAGAATGAAAAGAGAGATACGGTGAAATACAAAGAAGTGAGAAACATAGAAAAGAATATGTTTGTGATTTTTGGAATGTTTCTAAACAAAGTGAAAAAGAAAGAAAACTCATGACACTAACTTCTAATGACTCCACTAACATGCTAACCTCTTAGTGATAGTTGCCTCACATGTATCATTGGCCATCACTAGTCCTTAGTTCAAGAGCGATTCAAAGCATGACCCATATGTAACTCATCACAACCCAACTCATCAAACAAGTGCAAGCAACACTTAAACCATCAATACTATAGAAAAGTAAGCATGGAGTAAAGCAATGTTAGCTTGTTAGTGGTTAGAAAGTTAGAGTGTTAGATCCATCATCATGAGCCATCAATGGCTCTTACAAAAGTAAGGCCAAACCGAGGCTATTAGATTCATGTGGATTATCATAAAAGAAGTTAGCAAGTTAGTGGTTAGTAGTTAGTTACAATGAGAGAAAAGTTGCTACACATGTAAAAGAGATTGGACAGAAGAAAACATAGAGAGGCAAAGAGAGCACCTTTCATAGATTGTCACGTTCTATTACAAGCACTCTTGCATTCCAAGCATGTATCACTCTCTCTATTATAAGATCTACAAAATGAAAAATACAATGGAGGAAGAAGAACTAAGCTAAACTAAACTACCCTAAACTACAACATGAAGATGAAACTACTCCTAAAACTCTGCATATCTTCAACTCTGGAACCCAAGGGGGTATTTATAGCCACCGGGGAACAGGAGGCCAGGGGACAAACCCTGGCCCGAAGCGACGCGCGCGCCGCGGCCGTACGGTCGCGGAAACGCTGCCAGAGCCGCGTTTTCGCGGCCATAAAGTGGCCGCGCGCGCGGCGCTTCGAGCCGCGCGCTGCCCTTTTTGTCTCCTATCAGTTCTGATGCCCGGTTTCTGGTTTGCAGCCCCTGATTTTTATAGAATCAGCTCTCTAGGTTAATAGCTATCTTTAATAGGCTTTTAATCACCATTTAAATGGTGATTTAGGGTCTTCTTCTTCATTACACACCATGGACCTAGAATCAAGCAAGCAAAGCTTTATTAGCAGAATTTAATATGAAATTAATGTGAAGATGTGATACAAATTATGCAAAATTAGAGACTAATCAATCACCTACTAATATTTTAGTTAAGTATCTGAAACTAAACATCACAAGAATATTAGTAAACATAACTACATGAGTTAATCATCATCAAAACTAGAGTGGAAGGCCTCTGGGCCAACACATAAAAGTGTAACTTTAAATAAATAAAGTAACGATAAAAGAAAACAATAACATTTATATCTGTGTCACTCTCGGTACAGCCTTCACTCTCATTCTCTATTGAAGCTCTTCTTTCTTTTGAGTTAGATAAATAAAACAAAAATAAAAATCTATACTAATGCAGAACAATAACCTAGCTTAGAATCTATCTCTGCAGAATAATGCCCATTTGCCTTCAGAAATGCAGGTATTATAGCCAAAATTGGATAAGAGAGAGCGTACGAAGATAGGGGCAAAATCTCTTGCCAATAGAAAAGATTTTCTGATAAGGTTGGAGATAAACTTTTGTTTTATCCTATGATCTTCAGTTAGATTGTGTCTTATCTCTCTGAATCTTCTGAATATACATCTTAATCCTTTAGATATCCCTTTGTATATTGATAGGATTGCCTTTGAACTTCTGGCTTTGCCTCTATCTCCTTTATTCTTCAAGCTAACCAAATTGATTCTTTTAAATTCAATTTAACTGTATTTATTTGGCTTTATCTTCAGTTAATCAAATAGATCCAATTAAATCAGAATTTACTGTCTTTTATTTGGTCTTTTCTTCTCCCTTCATTAAGACAAACCTGCAAAATAAGACATTAAAATAAGAAATTAGCAGGATTTATTACAAGATAGATATAGGAATGTATAATAGATATGAAATAAACGTGTACAATCATGCAACAGAAAGAAGGTTCCACTGCAGGGTTTTCGGAGACGACTGACATCCCACCTTGTTTATTTTGTTCATATATTGAGTACCTGGCGGTACGTCATGGTTAGCACCAGGGGCTTGGGTCGTGGTTCCGGTTATGTACAGAACCCGCTTAAAGCACAGATAATGTCTCCAACCAATCAGTTTCAATAACATAGGATCTCGATTGACATGTGTAGTAGGCATGTGTGAGATGCGTTTATTACATGTGGCAATTGGTGTTCGCTAACATAATTAATAATAGAATTGACCTTACACATGTCATCGTAGACTGATTTGTGTTTCACATGATTGATATGCATGCTATGATAGACACCTGACATATGATTGTATGATAGATTGATCCCGTTACTCTTTAAGTTATGTACTGCATGTTATCGTAATACTTGTGATATGTTGATTGACATTACATTAGACCATACTATCTCTTAATTTCAGTCTTATTCAGTATATTTTATAACAATATCTTAATATGCTCATATGTAATATACACGTGCTCCTTTCCTTATTTTACACACTCGCTGGGAGTTTCTGACTCTCTTAGATTTGCATATCCAGTCTAGGTATATTCTATTTTGGCTGATCATGTATTTGGGGAGGATCACTCGTATTGTGAGGAGCTGGAGGTTCCTTGTTTGATCATCCTACCTCTGGTATTGTTCATGCTTTCATCTCTATTGTTATCCTACTCGATTGATTCTCTTTAGCTTGGATTTCATATTATTTTATTTGATTTATTCATAAAATAATGCTATCATTGTGTAGAAACTTATATGTTTTATTGCAATGATATTAATTATCATAATTTAATTATATAGCTTGCTCGGTACTTTAGGTTTAGTATGTATATGTGGGATATTCTCCTCACGTGTATACGTCACCGATTCTCATCGCATCTCCACTCAAACATATTTTAGGAAGTGGGGTGTGACATTAGTACTATAACTATATGAGTTAATCATCATCAAAACGAGAGCAATGGTCCTATGTAGTAGATGTTATATAGTTTATTTAATACTTCCAAGAATTATATGCAGACAGTAATAATCAATCTCTTGAGAAGCCCCAGGAGTCGGGATAGAACCAGTGCTTGAATTTTGCCTAGTGTTGGTCTAGAGGAAGATAAGTTATCACTTTCAATGGTTGTTATTAGATTTAATGTTATTAACTAGAATCTCATTTGGTTCTGTCAGCAATGAAAGTTGTTGCGATCAAATTTTTCTGGCTTTGCCGAGAGAATATCACTTGTATGCTTGTAGCCATTATTTGATGATGCACAAATAATTTTGTTATTATTATGTTACACATATATAATTTAAGTTTCTTCAAGAACATAAACATAAGTCTATTATAATCTAGAAGAAAGGCATAATTCTAATAACATTAAATTATAAGATTATCTGATTGAATAATTGGTATGCTCATTTGATGGATCCATTTTAGTAGCATGAAATGAATAGCATGGTTATGAAAATTATATAGCACAATCACAATAATATAATTTCATCGCATGACATTTTTCAAACTAAATAATATGACATCTTTCAGAATATTTAATAATAAAGTATTATGAAGACATAGTATAACAAGCATGCATATCCAAATAATAGAATTATCATATCGCATATCATAATATTGATCTGATTGCATAGCATGATTATTTCACTTAATAACATGTTTTTCCGTAAAGTTGTAAATAATAGAAGTAGCATAAATCGACCATGTATCATGATGTTAATTTAATTACATAGCATGATATATCAATTTGATTCTTGAATTGTTAGAAAAAGTATCTAGATCTAAGATTATTTTTAAAATTGAAATCAAAGAGAAAATCAAAATTAGAGTAAACAAAATAATAGGGAAAAGGAGTTTAGCCAGATAATCGAGGCGTGCTAGGCACTGTCCCAAGATCAAATTACCCCCCTCTCATGTAGAGCTTCGCAATAATGATCTCTGAGATATAACAACCCTCGATCAGGTGACCTTCTTCTTGTCGGCACAGATTTCCAAAAGACTTTTACGAATACTTCTAAAGATTTTTGAAAATTAGTAGAGATTGAAAATTTAAAAGAGAAAAAAAAATCTGAGAGTGCGAGAGATGAAGAAAGCAATATTTATTTATGTTTCTGTGTTTTTCACTCTTAGGGAGGTGATATTTATAGGCCTTGCAAGAACTTGTTAGGTTTAAAATTAGGCACATGAGAAAAATGTGCATAATAATTGCCATTAAAAAAATATCTTTAATTAGCTAGCTATAATTAGAATATGTTTAATTGGGCAAGTAATTGATTAATTGCATGATGGCCACAATTAAAATGTGTTTTATTAGTTGACATTGTATGTTGACCACAATTGAAATTAGGTGGCAATTAATTGCAAGTTTGCACAATAAAAACATGTCAAAAAATAAAAAGAAAAATGAAATACAAAAGTATTGTAATTCAACCAAGTTTTAATTACGAAACCCTAAAACAGACACCCTCCAGTATAATACAAAGTGAAGATACAATGATTAAGGAAACTCTAATGAAGATCAAAATCTTAAACATTTTGACGGAGACGACAACTGCCGCTATCTTGTGAGCAATTTGTTTGTTGATATATTAGCATAAGAAATTGAAATTAGATTAATTGACCAATGGGAGATACATTCCTTAATCATGTGCCGAATGGACTATGAGAGAACCATAGAAGATTTTTGGATCCAATTCCCCTCTTGGGCATCACAGAATATGTGAATTGAAGATTATTATCCCTGTATAATTTTGAAGAGGCTCCGAACTATTTCTTCATTTTTAGCATTTCCTATAGAAATATAGCAAACCCTCAAGTATTTCACGACATGACGTGCCCTATTTTCTCCGTTGTCTATGTGCTCTTTCTTCAACAAGATGGCAAGTTCAGTCGAAATGAGTAGAAGTAGGAATTCTTATTGATTTTTGAAGTATACATCGAAATGAATCAGGAAGGACCTATTTATAGGAAAACTTTGGGGTATTATGCAGTCACCATGCATGCTTGCGTCATCGCTTGCGTTGTCGCATAGTAAAATCATTACTACTGCACAGTAAAGGTTGGCAGTCATTGTTTCATAACACTCTCCCTTGGCTGTTAACCATATATGATGTCTCATTAAAAACTTTACTAGAAAAACCTAGTGGGATAAAACCATAGTGAAGGAAAAAAGAGTATACCATCTCTGTATACGTGTTTTATGCTACCTCGTTAAAAATCTTACCAGGAAAATCCTGTGGGATAAAATCATAGTAAGAAAAAAAGAGTGTAGTCACGTAAACTCTCCCTCAAGTTGACATGAGTAGTTCTTCTTCATAAGTCTCTCATATGACACATCCCAATATCACGAATAAGCTTTCTGAGAGTTGTAGTGGGAAGTGCCTTGTAAAGAGATATGTCGCATTATTACTTGATCAGATATATTGAATATTAGTTTCCTTATTCTTTTCAAGTTCTTGGCTGAATGAGAAGAACTTTGGGGGTATATACTTGGTTCGGTCATTTTTAATGAATTCTTCCTTCATTTGAGCGACGCATGCAGCATTATCTTCAAACAGTACTGTTGGATCTTTGTTGACTGGTAATCCACAAGTTGCTTGGATGTGTTGAGTTACAGACCTTAGCCATATACATTCTTGACTTGCTTCATGGAGTGCTATGACTTAAGCATGATTAGAAGAAGTGGTAATAAGTGTCTGCTTTTGTGAACGCCAAGAAATTGTTGTACCTCCATATGCGAACACATATTCTATTTGAGACCTACCTTTATATGGATCTGACAAGTAACCTGCATCTGCATAATCAATTATTTCTTATTTTGATCCTCTGGAATAAAACAAATCAAAATTAGTTGTTCCTCGAAGATAATGAAATACATGTTTAATACCATTCCAATGTCTCCGTATAGGAGATGAGTTAAATCTTGCTAATAAATTAGTAACAAATGCTATATCTGGTCTGGTACATTAGCCAGATACATAAGTGCTCCAACTGTACTTAGGTATGGTACTTCAGGACCAAGAACCTCTTCATTATCTTTGCGAGGGCAAAATGGATTCTTTTTCACATTCAATGATCAACCATTGGAGTGCTTAAAGGATTTGCTTTATCCATGCTAAAGCGTTTCAAGAGTTTTTCAGTATAATTTGACTGATGCAAAAGTATTCTATTTTAGAAGTGCTCAATCTGTAAACTAATACAATACTTGATTTTCTCAAGGTCTTTCATTTCAAATTCATTCTTTAAATACATCATTGTTTCTAAGACTTCTTTATGAGTCCCAATGATATTTAAATCATCAACATATACAGCAATAATAATGAATCCGGATATTGTTTTCTTTATAAAAACACATGGGCATATAGGATTATTCACATATCCTTCTTTTAACAAATACTCACTTAAGCGATTATACCACATGCGCCTGATTGTTTTAACCCATATAACGATCTCTGTAATTTGATCGAATATAATTCTTTGGGTTTTGAACTTAATGCTTCAAGCATCTTAAATCTTTCAGGGATTTTCATACAAATACTGCTATCAAGCGACCCATATAAATAAGTTGTAACAACCATCCATAAGGTGCATTTTTAAATTTTTAAAAACTGCTAGACTGATTAAATATCTAAACATAGTTGCATCCATTACTGAAGAATACGTTTCTTTATAATCAATATTAGATCTTTGTGAAAATCTTGAGCAATAAGTCGATCTTTGTACCCCACAATATCATTTTTCTCATTGTGTTTTCACATAAAAATTCATTTGTATCCTACTGGTCTCACGGCTTCAGGCGTGAGGATAATAGGTTCAAATACTTTATGCTTATTAAGTGAATTCAATTCAGTCTGTATAGCGTCTTTTCATTTTATCCAATCATGTCTATTTTGACATTCAGTGACGGATCTTGGTTCAGGATCCTCACTTTCATTAACAATATCACATACTACGGAATAGGAAAATATTTCATCCATATTTTTTTATCTCATTTCAATTCCATAATCCTCCTGTAATGATATAATCAATAGAGATCTCATGATTTTCTACACCTTCAGGATTTTTCAACTCTTGATTTGTCTTATTTTGTGTTTCTTCTGGAGCACATTCTTTCATATTGGGGTCATCATGCTTATCTGCTCTTTTTTTTCGAGGATTTTTATCTTTAGAACCGATTGGTCTACCACGCTTTAGGCGTGTCTTAGACTCATTAGTGACTTCATTATCAGATTGTCCTTTTGGGATTTCAATCTGAGTAAGAGTATTTACAGCTGGTACGTATGGTTTAGTCACTCTTTTCGTATCAGTGAACGCATCTGGCAATTGATTGGCTATTTCTTATAAATGCACAATCTTTTACTCTTCTGTCTCACATTGTTTTATGTGAGGATTAAAATGCAAAAAAGATGGTTCACTCTACGTAATCTTCTTCTCCAGTTGTTTCTTTTCACCCCCTAATGCTAAGAAAATTGCCTCATTGAAATGGTAATCGGCAAACCGAGCCATTAAAACATCACCGGTTTTAGGCTTAAGATATCTTATAATAGAAGGAGATTTATAGCCGCCATATATTCCCAGTCTTCTTTGAGGACCCATCTTTGTACGTTGTAGTGGAGCAATCGGTACATATACCGCACAACCAAAAATTCTAAAATGGAGAATATTTGGTTCTTGACCAAATGCTAATTGTAGAGGGGACTCATGATATGCACTTGGTCTGATGCGAATTAATGCTGCAGCATGTAAAATTGCATGACCCCATATAAAAATAGAAAGTTTTGTTCTCATTATTAATGGTCTAACAATAAGCTGGAGGCGCTTAATTAGTGACTCAGCTAAATCATTTTGTATATGTACATGGGCAACAGGATGCTCAACGACTATCCCAATTGACATACAATAATCATTAAAATTCTGAGACGTAAACTCACCAGTATTGTCAAATCTAACTTTCTTGATTGTATAATCAGGAAATTGTGCTCGTAATCTAATTATCTGAGTAAAAAATCTCACAAATGTCACATTGTGAGTTGATAATAGACAAATATGTGACCATCTACTAGAGGCATCTATCAATACCATAAAGTATCGAAATGATCCGCACAGTGGGTGTATAGGCCAACATATATCACCTTGGATAAGTTCAAGAAATGTAGGTGATTCAGTTTTTATTTTAGCTGGTGATGGTCTTATGATTAATTTTTCTACAGAACAAGTCTCACATAGAATTTTACTAGTTTGAAAGATCTTCTGGCCCTTTAATGTATGTCCATGTGAATTCTTAATAATTCTTCGCATCATTATTGAATCAGGATGGCCTAAACGGTCATGCCACATAGTTAATATCTCTGTATCTTCTTTAACTACCATATGCGACTCTATCACATTTAATATTTGTAATGCAATCCTGAGGAAAGCTTTGGTAGTTTTTCTAATATGTACTTCTTTCCTTATACATAAGTAGTAATATACATATTCTTCATATTTTCTTCAGTTGTAGACTATCATATCTATGAAGATATATATATAATTAAAATCAACAAACTTCTTTTGGATTTTGGTGAAAACAAAGTGTCTTTTATGAAAAATTTTGTTCCATTTGACAATATAAAGCTGGCTTTAGCAGGTCCTTCAATCAAGTCTACAGGACCTGATATTGTATTGATAATGCCATTGTTGGTTTTAAATTGGAGAAGTATCTTTTATGTTTGAGTATAGTGTGTGTTGTCCCACTATCCGGTATGCAAATATCTTCAGTTTTGGTCTTGACTTCATCATTAGAATAATTCATATCAAGTTTCATACAAAATAAATCATTTGGTGAGAATAAAGTTTTAAATTTATTATTATAAATGAAATATTATATTCAAAGATAAATTTGATAATTACAAATAACAAAACATGCTAATACAATCATATATCTAATTATCACTAGTACCTATAGATCATGATGGGTTGAAAGATCAGCAAAATCATCAGTAAAATCTGAAGCATCAAGATGAGTTGAATCATCTATAGGATCATCATGTTCAGTGAAATTTACTATATTTTCTTTTCTTTTTAAGGATGCCTTGTAAAGCTTACAAAGGTGCTTCGGTATTTAACACACTCGATATCAGTGCCCTTTGGAGTCACATTTATAATAGAAATCTTTAAGATTTCGAAGAGAACTTTCACGAACATCTTTTCCTTTATCATGTCTTTCTACATATGCTTCTTGTGGATCGCGTTGTTTGTGAAGGGTTATAAAAACCACTTCGACCGCGTCCACGGCCACGACCACGTCCACGACCAGGACCATGATTATATCTCCGTCCATAATGTTTAAAAAATGCTGTATTTGCTTCTGAAAATGCTGTTGAACCAGTAGGATGAGACTGATGATTTTTGATCAAAAATTCACTATTCTTCTCTGCCACAAGAAGAGATGAAATTAGTTCAGAATGTTTCTTAAAACCACGCAACTTATATTGTTGTTGTAGTGTTATATTAGATGCACGAAATATGGAGAAAGTTTTCTCCAGTATTTCTTCATTTGTGATATCCACCGCACAGAATTTCAATTGGGATACTATTCTGAATATTGCAGAGTTATAATCGCTGACTTTCTTGAAGTCTTGAAAGCGCAAAGCATTCCATTCATCACATGTGGCAGGGAGCACAACTTTCTTTTGATGATCAAATCTTTCTTTGAGATTTTTTCACAAGACACTTGGGTCTCTCATTGTAAGATATTAACATTTTAAACATTCATCAAGATGTCTGCGGATAAACATCGTCGCTTTTGTCTGCGGATAAAAATCGTCGCTTTTACCTTATCTTACGATGACGTAGAGTTCATCTCTTTTATGATTTCAGTGAGACTTATTGACTCGAGATGTATTTCTATGTCAATAACCCTAAACATATAATTCCTTCCCGTGATATCAAGTAGAATAAACTCAAACTTTGCAAAGTTGACATGGTGATAACTATAATAAAATACAAAAATAATTAGGATCACAATATTTTATTTCACAACAAAAATAGTAAAACTTACATTTCAATCATAATAGCGACAAACAAAAGAGGGAAGATAAACATTAAAATTAAAAGGTTCAGGTAAAAATTACTTGGATACATATCTACAACAAAAAGGATAATAGTATTGATGATGACGATAATAAATTTCAAAAATAAACTAAGCATCTTGCAAAAATTTTAACTACAAAGCTTGTAGAGATAATGAAAAATTTTGAGGATGAAGAGTGATTGAGAAGTGAGTTATGTGGTTTAGAATTCACCAATTTATAGAGCAAAAACTAGCCGTTTATAGCTGTTAGAGGAGAGAGAAAAAACAATTTAGATTTAATACAATTAAATATTATAATAAAAAAGACGGTAAAAATAAATGCATTATATTACGTATATTTATGAGCTATAATATAGGCACATCACTTTACTTGGTGGGTATTTTGTAGACATAATTAATGAAGCAATATATAAAAATAAATATTGACACACCACGCTACTCAGTAAACCTTTCAGTGGGTGTTTATATAGATATAAATAGCAAAACAATAAAATATAAAATATTGGTAGCTTGGGGTTATTCCACGCAAGCATCAATTGAGAGGTTAGTAAAGATATAATAAAAAAATAATATTAGCTTGTCATAATCACATCACTTTACTATAAATAGGTGGTAGAGCCTCCTTTCATATACAGCAGTGGTGTTATATGAATATAATTAGTATAATAATATAGTTTTTCGCAATCACATCACATTACTATAAATAGTTGGTAGAGCATCCTTTCATATATAGTAGAGGTGTTATACGAGTATTATAAGTAAAATAACTTACCATTTTTACCTTGAGATAGTAAAGGTAGATGTTGAGACTTGTGATAGGACTTTTCCTTGAGCAATGGAAGTAGAGGCTCGTGACAAGACTTTTACCTTAAGCTAATAGAGGTAGTAACTTGTGATAGAACTTTTTACTTGAGCTGACAGAGGTAGATTCTGGTGACAGAACTAGAGCGTTCGTGCTGATAACGTGTTGTAAAACCTGAGAAATTATAACACCGAAACAGAGAATTCTAGAGACAGAGTAGAAATAGGAATTCTTATTGATTTCTGAAGTGTACATGAAATGAATCAGTAAGGGCCTATTTATAGAAAAACTTTAGGGTACTATGCAGTCACTATGCATGCTTGCGTCATCGCTTGCATCGTCGCATAGTAAAATCATTAATACTGTACAGTAAAGGTTGGCAGCCATCGTTTCATAACAGTTCCTACTTATTTCTCACTCCCCCAATTGATGGTGGGTCCCCCTAAATGGTGTTTGTTGCAGGGCAATATTGATAGGACGCTTATAATTTTCGCAATGTGACGTGAGTACCAGTGAACACTGCACACAGAGTGCCACTGTGTTTTGATGTGTTGACAAGATTAATTCGGACATGATTTTCGCTCACATTGGAGTGATCTACTCAACTACTCTTTAACTAAGAGCGTGCTTGAATTCGTGGAGGTGGGTGGAAAATGACAAGTTGGAGGTTGGAATGAGAATACGGAAATATACTGAGAAATTGAGATTTGTGAAAATAAGTTTTTCGATGTTTGGTTGTAATATAAAGTGTAAGTAAAAAAATATATTGTGTGCTTCGGTGTTTGGTTAGTAATGTGGAAGGGAAAGTGAAAAAGTTGATTACAAAGTTGATGACAAAATAATATTAAATTAAATATTATTTTTGAAGTAACGTTTTAGAACTGTAATTAGATTACAACTGAGATTTACATGACATTAAAATTTAATGTATTAAGTTATAACTTATTATAAGTGAAATTTATATCAGCACAAAATTAACTGTATTGTCCTGAAAATGAGAAAATGATAGTATAAAAGGAAAGTGTCAAAGAAAAAAAGGGAAAAGAAAAGGTTTTTACATTTCTCATTTTCGATTCAAATAAATAAGGAAAGTGAAAAATAAGTTTTTTCACTTTTCATTTTCCTCCACTTTCATGAATCTAAATACACCCTCACCCTAACTTAAGTATTTGGCCATTCCTCTCTCTCTCTCTCTCTCTCTCTCTCTCTCTCTGTTCCCTTTTTTTTTTCCTTGACAATTTTACCTTTCTCTTTCACGGTAGTCTCATTTACCATACTTGATCGTCGTTTGTAATTGAAGCGATTTAATAATCGGGTCGGACATAAAAGGCATGATGTTTGTTTACCTAAAATCTAAAATCTCCTCTCTAAAATGTAAAGTTCTTTGAGGCTGTTAAGATATTCAAGTGAACGCTTAGTGTTTTTGTCTGTCTCAAATAGAAAACAAATCAAATGCCAGATATCACGATTCTCACTAAAAAATTATTTTTTTAACTAAAAAATAAAAAATTCGAATCCACTTTTATTATGTACATACCCAGAGTCTTTTATCTTCGAGTACTTAAGTATTTGATATTTCTCATTAATTTTTCCTTCAAAAGTGAGTGATGTTGATTTGTAGCAAGCTTGCATAACCCATACATTTTCAAATGATTTGACTTTAGCAAGATATGTGGTGACGGTTGGGCACTAAATTGACATGATATACTATTTATTAATTGTTGAAATGAAATAAAACTAAATATGCGGTTATGGTTGTCATTGAACACTAAAGTGACAAGATATGGTATGTATTAAAGGGATTTTGGGCTAAATCACTTATAGTAAAACTTATGCAAAATTTCAATTACAAATTTTTTTTTTGCATGAGCATCTTCTTTTTAAGACGAACAGAAATTGCCCTCGTGTCTGTGTCGAGCATTGAAAACGCTCTGCTTCAGAAAAAGACATTCAACGCTCTGCTTCAGAAAAAGACACAAATGCTCATTCACATGTTGATTTACATTTTTTTTTTAAAAGGACAGTGACTCTAAGTGGAATGAAAAAATTAAAGAAAAAAGTTTAAATCACGATCATCTTCGAGACGATTTTGAGAACAAAAATCTAACACTATAGATTTTTGTAAGAAATTAAACTGAACTATAATGCGGATTAAAATAAGCATGGATCTAGAATCAAAACATCTCAAGGAATTGAATGCATTCATAATTAAACAATACTAAAATCACCATACCTGAAGCCATTGATGAACTGAAGAAAGTAGATGGATGAAGACTATGATCCTTCTCTTTAATCCTGCAAGAAACCCTAATGCAGACCCTTCTTCTCTCTATCTCCTTTTCCTTTCACAACCTTGCCAATATGATGGATAACTCACACAATAATATGAGCGTAGGTTATTTTCTTTTCAGGAGGAGAGATGAGGGTCTCACATTTACAAAATAACCCTGAGATAAAACCACCCATCATGATTCCTTTATACCTCATGGGATTATTATAACTTATATAAATGTTACTTTAATATGGGCATCTTTAATATCAGTTAACCTTAATTAGGAATCTAATTAATTAACCAAGGTTAAGTGGGCCACCCTAATGTGAGATTAACATTCTCCCACTTGGACCACTAACCGATTAGGTTAAAAATTTAGAAAACAAATAAAAGAAAAGACTCATTTTCAAAACATTTTTGACTCCATTGGATTCCATACTGAAAAAACTTTGACACGTGATCACGAATTTTAAAAACAACAACTGATAAGCCCAATTATTGAAATCGCTATGATACTAATTGAGATCACCTAGAGGGGGGTGAATAGGTGATGGCTATATGAAATGACAATTATGTGGAATTAAAAATTTCTAACACAACAATTCGCACAAATGTAAATTTGCAATAAATAGAACAATATAAGTGCAATAAAGTAAGAGAGTTGAGTTAGAGAAAATTCGAGCAAACGCAAACACGCCGATATGTTTTCGAGGTTCGAGCCACGCTCTACGTCCCCGCCTTCACACTTGAAGGATTTTCACTATTGAGGATCCCACCGGATCAACAATACAAGGACACACTTGTCCGTCTCTCGTGATGCCGCAACACCACCTTGAGCACACTCGCTCGCCTTGAGGCCGATGCCTCTACAACTTCACTCCAAGAAGAAAATGAGTGATCAACACTTGATCACTTTACAAAAGCTCACTTAGCACAATCCTAGAACCAAGTATGTAGATGTAGTTGATGGGATTGTGTAGTGCAAAAGGTAGAGAGAAGCTAGAGGTAAAGGCTACAAGTTGGGGTGTTGGCAATTTTTGGCTTTGGAAATCTTTTGCAAAAGAAAGCTATTGAAAACTTGGAAAACACTTGAAAATCTTTTGTAAAATTGTTCTTGATAGTTGTCTTATCAAATAGAAATGACCTCCTATTTATAGGGGTCAAAAACAACTCAAAACAGCCTCTCATAGCTGTTGGAATCAAATCCCAAAACAAAAACCTGACAGAAAACTAGCTGTTGGAATCTGTCAGAAAATCTGACAGAGTCCGGTCGACCGGGACCGCCAACGGTCAAAAATCCGACCGTTGGGGACCTACGGTCGACCGCCTCGGTCGACCGAGTTTTCCCGAGAGCAAAAACAACGAGATCGGTCGACCGTTGCGGTCGACTGATACTCGTGCACAATCTGTGCACGTCCGGTCGACCGACGCGGTCGACCGGCCACTGTCAGTTCTGAAAAATCAGAACTGCCAGAACCAGAAAATTTGGGAAATGGTTTTATCTTTTAAGTTTTATATTTTAAACTTGTAAAAACTTAGAGTGTGAGCCTGTGTCAATACTCTATCATGTTTAAAATATTTTGATATAAATCCTTTTGATAAAAACTTGTTTTTCTAAAAAAAAACTGTTTTTCCAACAACTTAAATATTTCTAACTTAATTTCCAAAACATGTTAGGGAAAAGGATTTTGAAATCATTTTTGAAGCCCTTATAAAAACTGAATAGGTGTGTGTGTGTAATCCCAATCCTCTACTTCTATCATCTAGGTTTTGACACAATTTCTAAAAACAAAAATACAAATCTTGTTTTGATCTTCACATCATCATCTTGATCCCGAAGCATCCTTATTGTGCATAGCTTGGGAATCTTCATTTTTGCGGCGTCCAAACTTGTGAGTCTTTTAGCGGAGCCGTCAAAAACAACCTGTTAAATAACCTGAAATATTCTGAAACACAAATGTTAAATACATAACTAAATATGTTTTGTTATCATCAAAATAACCATAGAGATATCGGGCAAATGGCCTTTGGGCCAACAATCTCCCCCTTTTTGATGATGACAAAACATATGTAGTTATCACAAAATATTTTGGGTAGAGACTTCAAATGAAGCTCCCCCTCAACACATGCATATCATAAATGATACAAATCATACTCAGGCATAGTATAGAGAATGATAAAAAAAAAAAAAAAAACCACCATATTTCCATTCCAACAAGTACTCATATCATAGAGCAAATACTCATGTCATAGATAAAGATAGAACATGGGTTCATACAAAAGGATACATATAAAGAAACACGTCCACAAAGCATAATAGAAAATACATGTAGAAATATGTGTCCAAACACACAAATACATGTCCAAAACAAAATACTACATGTCCAAAACACACAAATACTATATATCCAAAACACACAAATATCAAACACACAAATATCCAAACACACAAAGTACTGCATCACAAAATATCTCTCTCAAGATAACTCTCCCTAAATAACTCTCCCCCTTTTTGACATCATCAAAAGGGGAGGTCACTCCTCAGCACCAGCATCACCGTCATCGCCGTCATCGTCTCCGTCCTCTGACGAGTGCTCCATGCCTTCGGCCATAGTCTTGTCACCATCACCATCTTCCTCTGAAGAAGCTGCCGCCTCCTCTGGATCAATGCTGTCAACCCGAGGTCGAGGTGGAGGAGCAGATGATGGAGCTCTGGTAGGAAATGGAGGACCAGAAGAGGGAAGTGGACGAGCGATGGAAGTAGGATCAGGAGGAATCATGTCAAATTTGGTGAAAAGAGCATCAAACTGAACATCCACAAATCTCATGGAGTTAGCAATATATGACATGTCATTCCTAAGACCCTGGATCCGAGAGTCTATCTCCGCTCGAGCAGCGGCCTCACGCTGAAATCGTGCATCCAGCTCTGCACGAAAAGCTGTATCGCGCTGCTCAATCCAGGCCTGATGTGCCTCGAACTGAGAGCGGACCTCAGAAGAGATGAGAGACTGAAGATCAGGAGGAAAAGCTGGGGCTGACGCAGATGAAGTCCCTGGGGCCGAAGATGACCCTGGGGCAGAAGAAGATCCAGGAATAACAGGTGGAATTGGAGGTTGCTCAGGAGCGTGTCTACACAACTGTGCTTCCATCCTCTTCAACAAAACTCCATCAATGTTTATATTGGGATCTTCTGAAATCTCAGCAGAAAGATCGAAGTTGAGGGCTCTGAGAATGTGAGTAATCAGCATGCCAAAAGGAAGACTTCGACCGGACATACGAATTTGGTCAGAAGCCATATGAGATGCAATGAGTCGGGGGATATTTATCTTAATGCCTCGCAGAAGGCAATAGATAATCAGAGATGTAGGACCCCTAGCATTACTATACTCACCATGCTTAGGGACTAGGTTGTAGAAAATAATCTTAGCAAGGACCTGAGCAGTGAGAGTGAACCTACTCACAACTTCGTCCCTTACTAGACCGGGGTTGTCATCCCCGTGGATCAAGGTAGAGGCGGTGAGCGCAGACTCACCGTCAGGATAGGACTCAAAAGTGTGTAGGTCATAGGAATACACATCAACACCACCAGGGGTGAGATGTAGGATATCAGCAAATCGACCGATGCTAAGGTCGATGTCCCTACCTAACACTCTAGATTTGATCCGGTTCCCATCAAATGAAAAGTTTGCATAAAAATAGGGAACTAGAGAGGAATAGACTTGTTCCTTGATAGTTAAGAACTCGTCTAGTTCATTGTTCCTAAAGATTTGGGGGATATCCAAATGCTCAAAATCTTGAATGACAACATATCTCCCCGAGTTGATTTTTCTAGTGGAAAGATTGATGTGACGATTACCGGCAAGTTCACTGAAAAAAGACGTTTAGGTTTGGGAGTTGAAGGTTGTGCAATGGCTTTGCCTTTCTCTTGCCTTGATCGTTTTGACATTTTGGAATAAAAAATGAGATTTTTAGGTTGAAACAAGTTAGGGCTTGATCTAGATGCTTAGAAACCTAGAATTGATGACAATAGATAGTTGATTCCAAAGCAAGATATGAAAAACAGAATCAAAAATCGGATTTTTACCTTAACTTGAAGGACTGAAACCCTAGATCAGTGAAAGCCGAATTTCTCCGAATCCAGCGGATGGATGATCCTGAAATTGAAGATCTGGAAGTAGAAGAAGGAATTACAAGTGGGTTTTAAATTAATTTGAGATCGGTTGAGAGATTGGAGAGAAAGAGAAAAATTTTGGAGGGAGAAAAGTTCGGGCTCGTCGGCTGAGTGAGAGAGAGAGAGAGAAAAAAAAAGTGAAAAGAAATAACAGATATAGGGCAGAATCTGTCGAACGGTCGACCGGAGTTGACTTTCGGTCGACCGGCGCCAACCCGAGAGCTTTGTAAATTCAGAACGGTCGACCGGCACGGTCGACCGAATTATCCCGAGAGCTCTGCTGGTCTGCAGCGGTCGACCGGGACTATGGTCGGTCGACCGGTTTCGCCTGAAACCTGTCTGCAAATACAGCCAAAAAAAAAATTTTAAAAATATAATTTTATTAAAAAAAAAATATGATATATTATAAATATAAAATTACAATCAACATGTTGTAATCTTCATTAAATTGTTATGATAACCAAAGTTACAAACAAGGTATTTTAATTTTTAATTTCCATATTAAAATAAAGTTTTAGAGATGTTAAAGCCGAATACCCAGTGACGGGTTCTGAACTTCTTCCTCTTGATTCCTCGTGAAATGAGTTGAGGCGCGCAATTGCCATCTCTAAGGTATTTGCTTTATATATGGAAATTTTACAAATGTTTATTTTTATTTATGAAAATAATGTGTATATGTATACAAGTATATAATCACAAATTATAAACTATACATGTGAACATTTAAACATTGCATAAACAACTAGATATCAAAAACTGGACATGGCATATACAATCATGATAGAGTTGCAAGTTTATACTAATCATGTATCAATGAGGCATAAAATTAAACTAGCAATCCTATAACAATTGTATATACAAAATTAAACTCTTAAATGGAGATGTTACCAAAATACGGGCAATCTCCACAAATAGGTGCCTCCACGATAGCGATGCATGCACGATTTGTTCTTTAAGCTCCGATGCATCAACCACCCGGGCACCACCTCCTCCTAAGTCTTGGAGGGTGTAGATCCACCTATACCTGTATCATTTAAATTCGGTGGCTCTTTTGGTACCCAAATCTTAGTGGGTCCTTTGGGGTTAGATCTGGGGCGAACCCAAACAAATTTATTCTTAACATTATTCTTAGCATAACAAAACTTTTCTAAATGGCCTTTGCGGCCACAATGCGTGCAAATGTAAATTCTACCACTATTGTACATAAAAGCATGGTTATGTGTGTGTTCATGTTTATGTGTAGCATGTTTATGATGAACATGTTTCCCTTGGGCTATTCCTTTGGGAAACCTAGATGCAAGCTTGTTGAAATCAAATGCACACTTTTTAAGAGTAGAGTCTAAAACTTCAACCCGTTTTGAATCTCTACAAATTCATTTTATTACAAGAGACCATGGGGTTTTTCCTTTATTTGCCAATTTATATTTTTCAAAATCACTTTTCAATTTTTCAAAAGCACTAGATAAAACATTCTTCTCATTTAAGCAAATATCATATTTATTCTTTAAGACATCATTTTCCTTTTTCAATTTCTTATTATGAGATTGTGAAATCTTATACCTATGTTGCAATTCTTCAAAAAATTGAGCAAGTTCATCCATTGTAAGATCATCATCATCAATAGAAGTTTCTAGACATACCTTAGATGAATCCTCACCTTGTGGCATAAAGCACATGTTGGCGGTGTCGATCTCCTCCTCGGATTCTGACTCCGTATCATCCCATGTAGCGGCCAAAGCTTTCTTCTTCTTCCCATGCTTGGAGGTGGTTGCTTGGAGAGCGGGGCAATCGGCAATTAGGTGACCGATCTTCTTGCAATGGAAGCAAGGACCGGGTTCTTCTCTTTTCTTCTCGTACCTTCCTTGAGGTTTCCCTCTTCGGAAGTTGGTTTGCCGTCCCTTCTTGTAGAACATCTTGCCCACCTTCCGGATGAGCATGGCGAAGTCCTCATCGCAATCCTCCGATGAGTCGTCCTCTTCGTGTATGGTAGGAGTGGCTTTGAAGGCAATGGTCTTCTTCTTGGGTGCTTCCCTTTCTTCTCGAACCTTCATCTCCATCTCATGTGTCTTGAGTTTCCGATGAAGCCGGAGAAGTCCATCTCCTCTTTGTCATTAAGCTCCTTGAGTGTTGTTGCCTTGACTTCCCAAGCTTTGGGAAGAGCCCGAATGACCTTTCGAATCTTTTGGTCATTGTCAATCTTGTCTCCTAGAGAAGATAAAGCATTAGTGATCTTAGTAAAACGAGTGAGCATGTCATCAATGCTCTCATTATCAAACATATAAAAGTTCTCATATTGAGAATGTAGCAAGTCAACCTTAGCTCTTTTGACTTGTGACGTTCTCTCATGAGTCACAATAAGAATGTTCCAAACCTCAAATGCGGATTTACAATTAATTATGCGTGCAAGGTCATTCTCATTTAATGCTTGGGTCAATGCATATTGTGCCCTAGCATTAGCCTCATAGTCTTTGGAAGTATCCTCGGACCATGTGCTCTCATCGGTTGTAGGTTCTATGAAATCTTTGGTTATGGCCCTAGCTACCCTAACACCTAAGGTTTCAAAAATAAGTTCATCTTGACTTTCCAAATGGGAAAGTTCAAGCCATCAAATTTGGGTGGGGATTTAATGCTAGAGAAGTCCATGGATGCCATGAATGCACAAGCAAATATAAATGCAACAAAAATGTATATAGCCAAATATGGATCTCCCTAAGGTGGTTAGACCTAAGTTGTAGGGTTAGGCTCTGATACCATTGAAATCGCTATGATACTAATTGAGATCACCTAGAGGGGGGGGGGTGAATAGGTGATGGCTATATGAAATGACAATTATGCGAAATTAAAAATTTCTAACACAACAATTCGCACAAATGTAAATTTGCAATAAATAGAACAATATAAGTGCAATAAAGTAAGAGAGTTGAGTTAGAGAAAATTCGAGCAAACGCAAACACGCCGATATGTTTCCGAGGTTCGAGCCACGCTCTACGTCCCCGCCTTCACACTTGAAGGATTTTCACTATTGAGGATCCCACCGGATCAACAATACAAGGACACACTTGTCCATCTCTCGTGATGCTGCAACACCACCTTGAGCACACTCGCTCGCCTTGAGGCCGATGCCTCTACAACTTCACCCCAAGAAGAAAATGAGTGATCAACACTTGATCACTTTACAAAAGCTCACTTAGCACAATCCTAGAACCAAGTATGTAGATGTAGATTGATGGGATTGTGTAGTGCAAAAGGTAGAGAGAAGCTAGAGGTAAAGGCTACAAGTTGGGGTGTTGGCAATTTTGGCTTTGGAAATCTTTTGCAAAAGAAAGCTATTGAAAACTTGGAAAACACTTGAAAATCTTTTGTAAAATTGTTCTTGATAGTTGTCTTATCAAATAGAAATGACCTCCTATTTATAGGGGTCAAAAACAACTCAAAACAGCCTCTCATAGCTGTTGGAATCAAATCCCAAAACAAAAACCTGACAGAAAACTAGCTATTGGAATCTGTCAGAAAATCTGACAGAGTCCGGTCGACCGGGACGGTCGACCGCCAACGGTCAAAAATCCGACCGTTGGGGACCTACGGTCGACCGCCTCGGTCGACCGAGTTTTCCCGAGAGCAAAAACAACGAGATCGGTCGACCGTTGCGGTCGACTGATACTCGTGCACAATCTGTGCACGTCCGGTCGACCGACGCGGTCGACCGGCCACTGTCAGTTCTGAAAAATCAGAACTGCCAGAACCAGAAAATTTGGGAAATGGTTTTATCTTTTAAGTTTTATATTTTAAACTTGTAAAAACTTAGAGTGTGAGCCTGTGTCAATACTCTATCATGTTTAAAATATTTTGATATAAATCCTTTTGATAAAAACTTGTTTTTCTCAAAAAAAAAACTGTTTTTCCAACAACTTAAATATTTCTAACTTAATTTCCAAAACATGTTAGGGAAAAGGATTTTGCAATCATTTTTGAAGCCCTTATAAAAACTGAATAGGTGTGTGTGTGTAATCCCAATCCTCTACTTCTATCATCTAGGTTTTGACACAATTTCTAAAAACAAAAATACAAATCTTGTTTTGATCTTCACATCATCATCTTGATCCCGAAGCATCCTAGTTGTGCATAGCTTGGGAATCTTTATTTTTGCGGCGTCCAAACTTGTGAGTCTTTTAGCGGAGCCGTCAAAAACAACCTGTTAAATAACCTGAAATATTCTGAAACACAAATGTTAAATACATAACTAAATATGTTTTGTTATCATCAAAATAACAATGGAGATATCGGGCAAATGGCCTTTGGGCCAACAATTATGAAATACTGTAATACTGCAATTAGCTTGAACCACCAATGCGAGTCATAGCGGTTATACAACATCTATGTCATACTCCCTTCTATGTACCACAACATTGATAACCCTTACTAATTGAGTCCATAACCAAAATGACCCCTGTAATTGTCTTGTTAAGACATTTCATGTTTAACAAACATCCATACATAATATGTGCACACATAATTGGATAACAGGAAATACAGAAACAAACTTTTATTACGCAATATTGTCAATTATACAAGTACCAAAACATACATTTACAGATTGCTCAAAAGACCCATCCTAACAACATGTTCCTTGAATGTCTTTGGAGGCAATCCCTTGGTCATTGGATCAGCAACCATTAAAGTGGTACTTATACTTTCAATTGACACCTTCTGTTTCTGAACTCTTTCTCTAACCACCAAGTACTTAAGTTCCATGTGTCTGGAACCATTAGAGTACTTACCATTCTTAGAGAAGAAAACGGCTGTTGTATTATCACAATATATCTTCAGCGGCCTGGTAATAGAGTCAACTACACCAAGTGCTGAGATAAAATTCCGTAACCATAATGCATGATTCGAGGCTTCAAAACAAGCTATGAACTCAGCCTCCATCGTGGATGAAGCAGTGATAGACTGCTTTACACTCTTCCACGAGATTGTCCCACCTGCTAGCATGAATATGAAGCCTGAAGTAGACTTCCTGCTATCTGGGCAACCAGCAAAATCTGAGTCCGAATAGCCTATCACTTCCAACTGATCTGATCTCCTATATGTGAGCATATGGTCCTTCGTCCCCTGAAGATACCGCATTACCTTCTTAGCCAATTTCCAGTGCTTCATTCCTGGATTGCTCTGGTATCTTCCTAACATCCCAACAGCAAAACTGATATCTGGCCTGGTACAAGTATGTGCATACATCAAGCTCCCAACTGCTGACGCATATGGAACTTTCTGCATTTGACCCTTTTCTAAGTCATTTCTAGGACACTGGCTCCCACTTAATTTGTCACCCCTCATAATGGGTGCACAACTGGTTGAACACAATTCCATATGAAATCTTTCCAAGACTCGATTGATATAACCTTTCTGAGACAGTCCTAGCAATCCTCGAGATCTATCCCTGAAGATCTCTATGCCAATGACATAAGCTGCCTCACCCATATCAACCATCTGAAAGTTCTTGGTAAGATAGCTTTTAGTTTCATACAGCAAACCAATATCACTACTGGCTAACAAGATATCATCCACATACAGAACCAGAAAAATAAACTTGCTCCCACTGATCTTCAGATATATACACTGATCAACAGTGTTTTCTGTAAATCCGAAAGAGGTAATGGTATCATTAAACTTTATATACCATTGCCTGGAAGCTTGTTTAAGTCCGTGTATGGATTTCTTTAATTTGCAAGTCAAGTGTTCTTGTCCTTTCTTTGCGAACCCTTCAGGTTGCTCCATGTAAATTTCCTCATCCAAATCTCCATTCAGAAAAGCTGTTTTCACATCCATTTGATGTAACTCCAAATCATAATGAGCTACAAGGGCCATAATGATTCTAAGAGAGTCCTTCTTTGATACTGGAGAGAAGGTTTCTCAATAGTCAATGCCTTCTTTCTGAGTGAAACCTTTAGCCACAAGTCTGGCCTTATATCGTTCGATATTGCCTTTAGAGTCGCGCTTGGTCTTAAAGACCCATTTACACCCGACTTTCTTACAGTTATCAGGCAATTCGACCATATCCCAGACTTTGTTATAGTCCATAGATTTCAACTCTTCATTCATAGCATCAACCCATTTACTAGAATCATTACATTCTATGGCTTGTGAAAATGAAACTGGATCTTTATTTATCCCAATATCATAATCAGATTCCTGTAGATACACCACATAATCATCTGAAATGGCAGATCTTCTTTCCCTTTGAGATCTTCTCAAAGCTGCCGGTTGTGGTGGTTCTACAACATTTTCAATGGCGATATCCTCATGAAGTGGTGAACCAATATCAATATGTTGTTCTGTTATCTCAGCTTGATGATCAAGTTGAGGGACAACAATTTCTCTTGAAGGAAGGGGTATTGGGATATTCACCCTTATCACTTCAAGATCTACCTTTCTTGGTTCATCACTCCCACTAAATTCACCATTCTCAAGCTTTGGCATGGCTAACCTAGTCTGCAGTGCTTTCAGCAGTCACTTCATCAGGTTTCTCTACCAAAAGAGCCATGTCTAGGTCCAGTACACCCAGTGTGAATTGGACATGCTCAAACCACTCAGAGAAGTTTGTACCATCCAGGGCTGGAATGCTAGTTGCATGAGTGTGAAGGGAAGTGGGAACGTTCACTGAAACAAAATAGGACAAGCTCACATTAAGGCCTCGAATCAATACAAAATCTTTAATTTATGAAGATGAACTATTGATATCACTTTGATTCCTCCTTTGGGCGAAACCTAAGCATATCTAGTGTTCACTCTTTAGGTGAGATCTTTTATCACCTATGTAGGTCTAATATAATTTATGTCACTTAGATAGTAAGTCATGTTACCTTTGGGTATCCAATTCTACACCATTAAGTTACATAAATTACACTACCCTACCCCGGTTCATAATTATTTGAAAGAGACTTTCCTTTGGGCCAGTCCCAATCTCCTAACTATAACCGCCATCGAGAGTATTATTATCTTTAATGTCACCCTTATTGACAAGTCTTTTATGTAGTTGTATATTCATAAGGTTTACTAATATAGGTCACTTTGGCAACTACTAAATCAATAAACCGTATGAATACAAAACTAACCAATAATATTCTCTAACCTTTTATTTGAGTAATTTCATGATACTCCAATTCTATTACTTGACCAACATCAATCAATATTAACACAATAACTTAAATGTGTAACATACTTTCATGATTGAATTAAACAACCATTAGTCGACTAGTCCAGGTAAGCCTAGTCGACTAAGGCCAAGTCAAGAAAGATTAGTCGACTTGGGTCAAGACAAGTCGACTATACATTTAGGTCTAGTCGACTAAGGCAGAGAAAGGTTAGTCGACTATACCAATATTATTAGTCGACTATAAATTTTATTAGTCGACTACAAATTTTATTAGTCGACTCCTGTTGAAAGGCAACTCTCGGTTAAGTTATTAGTCGACTTGGGAAAGGAGTTAGTCGATTATACATTTTATTAGTCGACTACACAAAAATCCAAGTCGACTCTTGTAGTAAAACAGAGAGTTCTCAACTTTCGGGAAAAAGACTTAGTCGACTATAAAATCGGGCTAGTCGACTAATAGTCGACGAAACAGTTATCAAAGGCAGTTCCAGATTATCGACTGAATCCAAAATTAGGGAAAATTAGGGTTTCTAATTCCTGGATTTTTGATCCCAATTAATTGCACAATTAGAGGAATATGAACAGCAGATTAGGGTTATTAAATCCTCTTCAAATTCTACAATTAAAAGATAAAAAATTGATTTTTTTTTTATGAATTGTTAATCAAAAACCCTAATTTCCCATAATCCATAATCCAAGATGTATTGATTCTAAAACTCAGGCTCTGATACCAAATGTAAGAAATTAAACTGAACTATAATGCGGATTAAAATAAGCATGGATTTAGAATCAAAACATCTCAAGGAATTGAATGCATTCATAATTAAACAATACTAAAATCACCATACCTGAAGCCATTGATGAACTGAAGAAAGTAGATGGATGAAGACTATGATCCTTCTCTTTAATCCTACAAGAAACCCTAATGCAGACCCTTCTTCTCTCTATCTCCTTTTCCTTTCACAACCTTGCCAATATGATGGATAACTCACACAATAATATGAGCGTAGCTTATTTTCTTTTCAGGAGGAGAGATGAGGGTCTCACATTTACAAAATAACCCCTGAGATAAAACCACCCATCATGATTCCTTTATACCTCATGGGATTATTATAACTTATATAAATGTTACTTTAATATGGGCATCTTTAATATCAGTTAACCTTAATTAGGAATCTAATTAATTAACCAAGGTTAAGTGGGCCACCCTAATGTGAGATTAACAATTTTGCCTCAAAAAGGTACATCTTCGAGCGCTGTACTAGGATTGTGACCATCATCGCACTCGCAATTCTCACAAATAGGCATTTTAAGTCATCTGATCGCGATTGCGACTACGACTATGATTGCAGTTGCAGTCCTCAAAAAAAGAAGACTGCAATTGTGACCATGGTCACAATCCTCACAAAAACGTTGTAATTAAGGGACTTCGACTTCAGGACTGGGATCATAAGTCGCAGTCCTCACATAAAAGGACTACGACTATGAGCCTTGTACTCCTTTCAGCATTATCATCATCTAGCATAACTGATAAAAAAAAAAAATCAAAATTCAAGACCTTGATCTCAAAAATCATCACGAAAACAAACAAGAGAAAATTCATCACGAATAAACCGAGTTATGCTTGTCTAGATCTCAAATTGAACCATTAAACGATCTCAAACATTCATCAAACGATGTCCAAAAGTTGCTTTGGTAAAAAAGAAAATTAAATTATATAAGAAAAAAGCGTGTGAGAAAAGGATAAAAAATAAAAACGAAAATTTTGAGTTAGTTATCAGCGGTGAAATGATGTAAAATGAGACTGAGGCGAAAACTAATACTTGATTGAGATTTTTCTTAATTAAATAGAGTGAAGACGGGTCCATAACCATTAATTGTTGAAACGAAATAAAACTACATTTGCGGTTGTGGGCCCCATGTATTCATTACCCGCTCACATCCCCATTTAAATTCTTCCCCCCTCCCTTCATCGGCTAAAAAAGAGCAGAAGCACTAGTAAACTAAAAAAAAAAACAAAAAGAAAACAGTGGAGATTCAGAATGGTGATCCTCTTGGTCGCGCTGGTCGCCGTCATCTCCTCAACTGTGGCCTACTTCATGTACTCTCGGCCGAGGCGGCCGGTGTACCTCGTCGACTTTGCCTGCATCAAGACGCCCCCTAAGTTCCGAGTCTCAAGCGCATCATTCATCGAGCACATGTTCCACAGCACCAGGGACGAGAGCGTCGCCGAGTTCCATAGGCGCATCATACTTGGCTCCGGCTTGGGCGAGCGGACCTGCCTGCCCAGGGATTGCCAGGTGATCCCTCCCAGCCCGACCATGGCCAACGCCCGTGCCGAGGCTGAGCTACTCATTTTCACCGCCATCGACACCCTTGTCAAGAACACCAAGCTTAACCTGCACCACATCGACATCCTTGTCGTCAATGCCTGCCTCTTCTCCCCCACCCCGTCACTGTCGGCAATGATCGTACGCAAGTACGGCCTCCGTAACGACGTGCGCAGCTTCAACCTCTCCGGCATGGGCTGCAGCGCTGGGCTGATCTCCGTCGATATCGCCAGAAACCTCCTCCAGTTGCACCCGGACAGCAACGCCCTCATCGTGTCTGCCGAAATCATCGGCTTGCAGTTCTACCTTGGGCGCAACAATGCCATGATGATCGCCAACTGCTACTTTCGAATGGGCGGCGCCGCCATCTTGCTGACCAACCGCTCCATCGAGCGCCGCCGGGCAAAGTACCAGCTTCTCCGCCTAGCCCGGACCAACACCGCGGCCGATGATGAGGCCTACCGTGGTGTGTTCCAGGAGGAGGATGACGACGGCCACATCGGATTCCGCACGTCGAGAGACCTCGCGGGTCTCGTGGGCAATGCACTACGGTCCCACATGACGACAATGGGCCCAATCATACTCCCGGCGTCGGAAAAGTTCCTTCTCTTACTCAACACCATTCGCCGTAGGCTCGTGAGTCCCCAGTTGATGCCGTATGCTCCTGATTTCAGACGGGCATTCGAGCATTTGTGCGTCCATGTTGGAGGAGAAGGGGTGATCCGCGAGGTGCAAAAGATCCTGAGGGTGTCGGAAGAGGACATGGAACCGTCGAGGATGACACTGCACCGGTTCGGGAACACGTTGAGCAGCACCATCTGGTACGAGCTGAGCTATGTCGAGGCAAAAGGAAGGATGCAGAAAGGGGACCGAGCGTGGCAGATCGCGTTCGGCAGCGGATTCAAGTGCAACAGCGCGGTATGGAAGTGTTTGCGCACCGTTGCTCCACCTGTAGACGGACCTTGGGCTGATTAAATTCACAGTTATCCCGTTAACCTCTGTTTGGCTGCACACGCCTTAGCTTGGACTTCAACTCAGGACTTGTTCGCTCTGCATCTTGCTGACTATTTTATGCTCGAGCTTCTTGCCCGACCTTGTGTTCAACATTGTGATCAATCTCTAGTATTATGCGTAGTTTATTAATGGATTTTGCTATATAAAACTAATTATCAAATGTACAATTATCTCACATTCATATTTAAAGTGAACTACAACTATCTATAATTAAACATATAGTTTTGATTAATAATAAAAATCGTTCTCTGGATTTTCGCCACTGATAAAACCCCTAAATTTATATCTTATGTGTTAGTCCTATTGTGTTTTAGCCTGATAATGACTACTCATTAAGGTAGTTATGCACTGATACCTCCTATTCTAGCCTTTTGTGTTTTGATTTAGACCAAAATATTTACATAGAGGTTGGATGAATTAGAGCTCAAATTGCAATATCAAAATAGGAGGTGGTGCCATATATCTATCTCAAGTTATTCAATTTTTCAAGACAAATCAAATTGAAGCAAGTGTGAAGAGCCAAAGATTGCAAAATCTATTTAAGCTAGAGTATTGAGCCAAATTGCAAATTAACTTAAGAATATTATGTGACATAAGAAGAACTAAAACAAGAACTTAATCTAGCACTAGATTGCATTTTCATACTTGTGCATATTCATTTTAATTTAACATCTAGTATGATTTTCTTCTGTGGGGGAGAAAACGTAAAATCTTAATGGTAGAGTTTTTTTAACTCATTGGAGATGAGAATGCAAAGAGATCAGAGTTCAAAGGCAAAGAAGAAGCTTCGTTCCCAGCTGAAGACAGAGAACCGGTCGACTGGTCATGCACAAAACGTGCACAAGGAGTTGCGATCGACCATTCAGTCGACCACACAGAAGAAGGCAGCTGCAGGATAAAGTATCGGTCGACTGGGCGGTCGATTGACAGAGACTGTCAGGAGTTACTGGAATTCTTGGTCGATCGATAGGTTGACCGTCGAAGACCTGGCCGGCCGATCGGTCGATCGGGAGACGCGGCTGACAGTTTCCTAATTTGATTCAAAGTTTGTTTCTGATCTGAATTTAGATCTATTGCTTTCCTTAAACTTAAGGACTCTCTGCCTATATAAAGAGGGGTACTGCCCCTGGTATATATTCTGTAATTTGATTACTTGAATAGGATCTCTCTCCCCTTTTGCCCCGAGAGCATAGGCAAATTACCAAACCTCATTAAATTGTTTGTTGTAGCTTTCTTCTTTTGTTTTCTGTGTTCTTACGTTTGGCGACTACTCTCTGGTGACTCTCTCCTCTACGAGGGGAATTCCAACAAGTGGTATCAGAGTTTTTTGGGTTCGACAAGGAGTTTCATTCGGGTGAAGCAAATCAACTTGGAGACTGTCTGTAGTTTCGTTTGGAGGTAAAGATCTGATCTTTCCTATTTGGATTAGTTTTTACTAATCATTTTTCACATTACTTTGAGGAATTTATTGAGGAGATGGCCAGAGATAGTCAATCCACATCCATTGAAGATCGATGTGGTAAAGTGTGATGGTAAGAACAATTTCAGGATGTGGAGATGTGAGGTGATGGATTCTTTGACGACATCAAACCTTTAAGACACTCTACGATTAGAAGAAAAGTCAGAGAAGACTTCTGAAAAAGATTGAGTAAAGATGAATAGAACTGCCTATGGTCTTATAAGGTCCTGCTTGATACAAGACATCAAGTATCATGTGTTGTATGAAACTTCCACAAGGACGATCTGGGAGACCCTGAGAAAAAGTATCTGAAGAAGTGTTAGTCCAGAGGCCTTTCACCTTAGTTTTGATGATGACTAACTTATGAAGGTTAGTTTACTAATGATCTTGTGTTTATATAGTTTTAGTTATTGATCAAGATATTAGCAGGTGTTTAGCTTCAACAAAGGAGTTTTAGGAGCTAACATATGTTGATTCAAGAGCTCGCGCGTCAAGATCACATCTGGCACTCGGATGGAGTCAAGTTTGTTGGATTGTATTTGGATCGAGTCGACTTAGAGAAAGAGTTCTAAAAGAAGACTTCGGCTTGTTTAGATCTTGTGTAAAGATAGACTAGTATTGATATGCTCACGTTCACACACACAAGTATAATATGTTTTGGTTTTCGATTTAACCGGTTTTGGATTTCGAATATACATATATGTGGTTTTCATGAACAGATAGAATCAAAACAAGTTTACATGATTTAAATGTATATTTGATTTCATCTATATACATATATGCTTCATATACTTAGGAAAAATTATTTTGATGATCCTATTCATGTGTTTGGAGTTTTGTAATTAACAAAACTTATTTTTGGATTTCATGTCAAAAACATAGATATATCTATTACATGTGTATTGGATTCTATCCATATACAATATGATTCAAAAGAGTTTTAAATATCTTATTTTTGTATTTATACAAGTTTGGAAAAAATTGGATTTCCATCAAAGTTTGGTTTTCGGAAAATACGGTGTTTGTTTAAGGTCAAATATTTTATATCACAAAATAGTTCAAATAGTTTATAATATGTGTTAATTTTTTATCACACATATTTGTTATTCAAATATCTTACAAGAACTTATTTTTGTGGAATTTATAGGATTTTATGAGATTTTATTAGAGTTAAAATACCTAAGCTTAAACTTCTGAAATACCAGCCAGAGTCACACGATATTCTTGAACTGGGTCCTTGAACCCAGTCTACATGTGATCAGGCCCTTCTTGCAATTTTCCCTAGTATTCATTATTAATCTTGTGGGACCTACTATGTAAAATAAAATAGAGAAAAATAATAAAAAAATATAAATATATATATAATAATAAAAATATATAAAAGAAAAAATAAAAATAAGAAAACAAAATAAAAAAATAATAAAGGACCTAAGTGCTAAATGGCACCTAGGTTTTCTCCCCTTTATATACCAATTTTCCTCAATAATAACCAGAAATTAACTCTAGGTTAGAAATTTTCAAATTTTTCTAGGGCAAATAATGAAATCCATCCTTCTCAGGGCCCTATAAATACCCCCCCAACCCTTATCTCGTTTCCTACCCTAATTTTTGAGAGCGGATTTGAGATGGAAAGAAAAGCGCGCCGGCACCCAAATTTTTCCAAACCCTGCAACCCTATTTCCGTCGCATTTCCTCGGCCCCTGCTGAGCATCCGCAGCCATCTTGAGGAGTCCTCTGCGCCGCCAAATTTTGCAGTGGTCGCGACTTCCTATAGATCTCAGATCTACAACTCGTGCTGCTGTCCCCCCTGTAGATTGCTCTCTGCAATTTGATTTCGATTTCCCCAATGTATTCCGGGGGAGGTTTACGACTTTCTCTCCTTTCCTTCGTATTTTCAGCCATGGCACCCTCAATATTTGTTGAGAAAGATTTTTCTAGACTTTTTAGCGATATTCATAGATATGGCCATATATTTTTGGATAGGATAACGGAATGGAATTAGTATACGCTGGTGTATGATAATTCTGACCATGAGGCCTACTATTGCCCAGAGCTTGTCAAGCTCTTTTATGCTAATATTGACCAAGCCTCAATTAATCTTGAAACCAACCAAATCACGGTACACTTGGCTACGGGGGACATTATTGTCACTGTTGACATGTTGGAGGACTACGCACAAGTCCCCAGCAACCTGCACCATAGCAACCCTCTGCCTTTGATTGAGTACATGACCATGATGGGGGCACACTACATTGAACAAGATAGAGGGCTCAAAGCCAATACCACTTTTCGTAACATATATTGCGTTGGACGTTGGATCCAACGCAACATCCTTGGTCTTGACCACACTACCTCTTTTAATAGGCCAGTGCTGCAAATTATCCACAATCTTATGACTAGACAGCATATCGTTTGCATCAACACTACCATCTTTATCACCAACTCCTCACGCACACGCGGTGCAAATACTCACATCCAGTATTGGTAACTCGTCTGTGTAAGAACTTCTTATCAGACGCTGTCTTTGATTCTTATGATAGAGTATTTGTTGCACCAGAGAGGGCAACAAGTGCTTATAATAGTTGTCTCCATGTTGTCTGGACCCCTAGTGTCCAGCCCGAAAATACCCAAGCTGAGTCCTCTTCGGAGGAACTCTAGGAGGATGATGATGACCCGGCCTTTTGGCAACAGATCCCACCCACTGATTCGAGAGCTTTCATGTCTGTGGAGAGGCATGAAGAAAATCTTTAAAGGACAAGTTAGGCTGAGAAAACAGGTAGAGGAGCAGACCACTTTTCTGGACCGCATAGAGGAGGGTTTGCGGCAATCGCAGTCGGCCGGACCTAGCACCACCGCTAGTCCGAGCCGAAGGAGGGGATGATATCTTTTCTTTACCTATTTCATGTATATATTTTACTTGTATACATTGGGGACAATGCATGAGATAGGTATGGGGGTGGATACTAACATAGATTTTTTTCATTTTTTAGGATTTTTTATTTTTAGAATTAACTTAGATTTTGATTTTCTAGGATTTTCTTATATTTTGATTTACTTATAAAAAAAAAGAAAAAATTGATATATATATAAAAAAATATTTTCTGTGATCCATTTTTAAAAAGAGTTAACTTGATCTTAGGATTAGGGAAATTCTAATCTAGGATTTCTTTATATAAGTCAAAATAAAAAGAGTTGTTGGATCTTTAGGTTAAGAAAGAAAAGAATAGAAAGATAGTTAGAATTTAAATTTTTCCTAAGCACTATATACATTTACATATTGAGGAATTAATCAAAGACTTAGTACCTTTATTTATATATAAAAACAAGAGAAAAAATATATAGGAAACTAAATGTGTTATAAATTAATAAAAACTTGATCACCAATTAAGCTGGTTAGTTGTGCCTTAAGAAGCATAACCAGTCACGCCTAAAGGTGGTTGAGTTCTTAGCAGTCGTGGCCTAGTTTACTCGAGTCCTTGAACCTTAGGGATGTATCCTCATCTGGTACCCTAAGAGCATCTGGTCTGTGAGTCATCGGTAAAAGGCTCGCAACATGGGTGAATTAGAAAGTCTAATGAAGCTAAGGGAATAAATAAGTGTAAATATATAAAAATAAATAAATAAAAAAATATATATAAATAAATGTACCATAGTCTAAGAACAATTCCTCATACATATAAATGTATATATGTTACGCTTCATACAAAATCTAGTTCTCTCTCTATTTTTAGAAACTTAACCTAAGTTGAAGATAAAACTTCAAATGGAGATTTATAATAAGAAAGAAAAGTTTAGGGTAACCTAAAACCGAAAGATCACCTAAATTCTTGAAAAAAATGGATCATAAACTTTCTTCTTCCTTTTCTTTTTGAAAAATCACTAACATTTTTCTTTTACTTTGGATTTTGTGGGTGCAATCCGCTGAAAACCCTCATGAGATAACATTCCTCCTCTAGAGTAATCTAGAAGTTTAATGGCTTGTTGCACGAGTTCAGTGCAATCGTGTCACCTATAGAAGTGGTGTAATAATGTAGTTAGGACGAGCAAAAGCTAGGTATGGGGGTGTGATTTGAGTTTCATTTTGCATTATTTTATATCACATTTCCATGCTTTGTATTAATAAAAAATAGGATTTTTAATGTCTCTCTCTCTCTCTTATTTTTCAGGTCCATTCTTTAATGAAGAAGAAGGCCCAAATCTTGGATTTTTCAAGGAATTAAAAGTGTTTTAAGGAGCCAAAATTAAGGAAGCGCAATTCCGTAACAAACTAAGAGATATTCCCAGGCTTCTAGAAGCTCCAGCTGGGCACCTGCACCATAAAAGAATGTCAGAGCGATCGCTGGAGAATGGCCTAGATTCTGCCATGGAAACGCGGCTCTGGCCGCGTTTTCACGGCTCTGGCCGCGTTTTTGTGGTAAATCTCTGGCCGTTGATCAAGCGATTGATCTTACAACTATGATGGGTAGCGATCAGCTCCTGAGGCCTATAAAAGGACCCCCAGGGCCTCTGTAAAAAGGGAGGAGAGAATAGCATTTTGTTTTAGGAGAATAGTTAGGAGTTCTTTAGTTTATCTTAGTTTCCTTGTGTAATTTTTTCATTCTCCTTTAGATCCAGAAAAGAGAGACAGAGAGGGTTAGTGAGATCTCTGTAAGTGAAGAAGTGACAATTCAAATACAAAGGCTCAAGCTTTTCTTCCTCAAATTTTCTTGCTCTATTGCCATTTACTTTCAAGGCTCTTTACTTTCTTGCACTTATTTTACCATGTCTTCTTTCTTGCTTTCCTTTTCTATGGTTAACTAATCCCCTAACATGACTAACTAATTTCTAACACTACTAATTACTAACTCTTTGGGTGATTGCTAACTCATATGAATCATTGGATGTTTTTATTTCTAATCTTGTATCTAACAAGTCTTTTTATTTCTAATGAAGATGAGTATTGTTTCTATTCTTAGTGAAGGCTTTGTTATCCCCTCCATGATATTCATGTGTGCCGCATTTAGAGCCTTGTTTCTTTAACAAGTGCCTTAATGGAATATGAAGATGGATCACTTTAGTATGCTAACACTTATTGTACTAGCTTCTTATTTCATGCTAGCTTGTTATGGCTTTGATGATTTAACGAATCTTACATTCTTGTTAAGCATACCTAAAGTGTGAATACCTATATTCTATTATTGTGAACCTATTGGGAGCCGATGATCCAAGGAGGCCACCTAGCCAACTAAGATGAGAACATATCCACAATTTGGAGCAACTTATTGACTTGCCAAAGCAAGATGAACAATTGCCAATGAATCTGAAGTTCACCTAGAGGGGGGTGAATAGGTGACTAGCTAATCTAATGATGAATTAATGCGGAATTAAAAACTAATTATGCAAATTAAAACTATTAAGCTAAACACACCAAGTATAACACAAGAGTGTAGCCGAATTCTCAGGGAAGGGCTCTGGACTATCTCCTCAAGATTCCTATAGATAAGAGTTGAGGTGCCGCTATGGCTCTCTTGGTTGAATACAAGTGTGAGCAAACAATCCCAAGCATAAATCAATTTAAGCACAAGATATATCAAGCAAATAAAAAGATAAGTAATGTTAGCATGCAAGATATAAACACAAGTGAGAGATAGAGAGAGCAATCGCAAACACGGGAGATTTGTTTCGAGGTTCGAGTACCATTGCTTTACGTCCCCGCCTTCAACAGTATGAAGGATTTTCACTAAAAAACGATCCCACCGGATCACTCGGTGCCACAACACCTACAAGGAGTTCACACTTGAACTCTTGGACTCACTAGTCTCTCACTTGTTCCCGCAAGAACAACACACGCAAGCACGCTAGCTTGCCAGGCTGCACCTCCACACCGAGCTCCCACAAGAACTCGAAACAACGTGAACCCGCAAGTTTGCCTCCTCAAATACAAGGTAAAACACTTTGGTGACCTCAGCACTTTGATCACCTCAAACACTCTCACAACAAAGATCCCTAGAGGATTGATATAGTAATGGATAGCTCAAGTATGTGTGAGAAAATAAGATAGAATGGTGGAGGAAAAACTCAAGAAATATCTTTTTCAAAACACTCTTGAAAAACTCTCCTTTTGATATGGAAGTATTTGGCTCTAAAACAAGTGGAGATAAACACTTAGATAGGTAAGAAAACTAGCTTGAAAACCCACTTAAAATCTTATTGAAAACAGTCCAAGAGAACCCCAATTTATAGGCCCCCAAAATCTAGCCGTTGGGGTCTAAATCAGCAGCTATCGGTTAACTGGCTGGTTAACTGCCAACGGTCGGATTTTTAACCGTTGGGAAAAGCGGTCGACCGGACAGTCAACCGAAAACTGGGCCATGACCTAACGGTCGACCGCCTGATCAACCGGGGCCAGATCAAGAGAGCAAAGCTCTCTGGCGTCGACCGGGTCAGTCAACCAGCCCACAAGCCAAAGGACCTATGCACGTCTGTGTACATCGGTTGACCGGACCGGTCGACCTGCAAAAGGCCAGGTCACAAATTTTTAGGGATTAAAACTTAGTCTTTTTATCTTTAATAAAATCCTATAAATTCTCATAAATTCTACAAAAATAAGTTCATTAATATACTTTGATATACAAACATGTTTGATTAAAAATCAAAGCATATTATAAACATTTTGAACTATATTTGTAATATAGAAATTTTGGCTTAAACAAAAATCTGTATTTTTTAAAAACAATCTCCAAATTAAAAAATGATTTTTCTAAAACTTCTCCAAATACAAAAACAAGATATTTTAAACACTTTTGAAGCTTAGTATGTATGGATCTGATCCACTACACATATATGATGAAATATCTATATTTTTTACATTAAGCTCTAAAATAAGTTTTGATAAAACACACGTATATTTTGAAGCTTAAAAATCAAAACGGTATTTTCTAAAACACATAATTTTTTTTGTGTGTGTGTGCATAACTTGAGCAATCCACCAACTAATCTATCCTTTACATTTTATCTAAAAACAAATCTTGACACTTACAAAACCCGACACAAGTCTACTGAAAATCTTCTCTTGAAAATCTTCTTCTCCTTCTTCACTTAGTCCAAACCTTGATCCATGAGCTAGATTCCTCTTGAGCACTTGATGCAATCTTGATGCGCGAGCTCTTGAATCAATACGTGTTAGCTTCAAAACTTGACTTTGAATCCTTTACTGAAGCTAAACACCTACTAAGATCTTGATCAACTATCTGAGACTAAAATAGACACAAGATCATTAATACTATAACTACATGAGTTAATCATCATCAAAGCTAGAGCGATGGGCCTTTGGGCCAACAGAAGCTACATGAAGCACAAGTCACCCAACGAGATTAGTAAGTTAGTAGTGTAGAATGTTAGTTAGTCCTGATTTTCTCTCAATCGAATTTAAAACTCTTTTCGAAAACTTTCTCTTTTTCTAACTTCGTCGTTTTCATTCCGTTTTCCTCGCTTCTATTTTTCTTTTCTTAAAACACTACAAAGTTTCTTCACTTTCTTTTTACTTTGTTTTGTTTTCAATTTTTGAACAAAGAAGAACTTTCATTTTTCTTCCCAAAAACTGAACATAAAGAACTGTGAACGCTTCCATCGCAAGCCCTCACTACAGGTACGATCCGTTATAGTTTTTGCTACAAACGAGAATTTGAAGGAGCAAAGTAAATTTACATAGGTATTCAGAGTTTGAACATTAGCACATGGACTTAAACGGTTTACTCCGAACTCTTGCTAAATTCAATTTCCTTTCGAACAGCACTCGGATGGAGTCAAGCTCGTTAGATCGTGTTTGGATCGAGTTGACTTGGAGAAACAGTTCTACAGGAAGACTTCAGTTTGTTTAGATCTTGTGTAAAGATAGACTAGTGTTGATATGCTCAAGTTCACACACACACAAGTTTAATATATTTTAGTTTTCGGTTTAACCTGGTTTGGATTTTGAATATACATATATATGGTTTTCATGAATAGATAGAATCAAAACAAGTTTACATGGTTTAAATATATATTATATTTCATCTATATACATATATGATTCATATACTTAGGAAAACTTATTTTGATGATCCTATCATGTGTTTGGAGTTTTGTAATTAACAAAACTTATTTTTGGATTTCATGTCAAAAACATAGATATATCTATTACATGGGTATTGAATTTTATCCATATACAATATGCTTCAAAAGAGTTTTAAATATCTTGTTTCTGTATTTATACAAGTTTGAAAAAAATCGGATTTCCATTTCAAAGTTTGGTTTTGGGAAAATACCGTTTTATTTTAAGGTCAAATATTTTATATCACAAAAATAGTTCAAATAGTATGTAATATGTGTTAATTTATGGTCATACATATTTGTTATTCAAATATCTTATAAGAACTTATTTTTGTGTAATTTATAGGATTCTATTGGAGTTAAAATACCTAAGTTTAAAGTTCTGAAATACCAGCCAGATCTGCTGGCGGTCGACCGGACCGGTGGACTTATGTGCACGAGGGACATGCACAAGACCAGCCAAGTAGGCCGGTCGACTGCACGGTCGACTGACTGAAAGTACCCTAGTCTCGGGTACTGCCGGTCAACCGGGCGGTCGACCGACAGGCTTGGCCCGGTCAACCGGGCGGTCGACCGAAGACACAATGGTCAGAAAAATAACCGTTACGCCGGTCGACCGGAAAGTCAATCTGGGCATTTCAACAGCCAACGGTATATCATTTGAGAGGCGATAAATAAGCCATCTCTTGGACTATTTTCAACAAGTTTTTAGAGAGCTATTTTCCCATCTTTACAAGGATTTTGCAGCAAGTTTTTAGAAGAGTTTTTGTGCCAAAAAGATTTATCTTTTATTTGTTTTAAAGTGTTGGAAAAATCAAAGAAAAGAGGGCCTTTGGGAGATTGGTTTTGATCTTGATTTCAATATCTATTTGGTGTTTTTCCCAAGTGTTTTTCGTTGTTATTATTCATTCCAAATACTTTGTTTTCTCATACTTGAGCTATCATCTCAATCCTATCTATAAGATCTTATTTTTGTGAGAAATATTGTTTGTGGTTTATTGTGATCACCAAGAGTTGTTTGTGGTCTCTTGGGATCACCAAGTTGTAATCTTTCTTTTGCTTTCGTTTTGTGTATATCCCTCTAGTGTAGAGGTGGTTGTGCTTTGGATTTGTGGCTATCCCTCATGTGTAGAGGTGATTGTGGTGGAATTTGGCTTTGTGCCTTTATCCCTCTTGTATAGAGGTAATTGTTATTTTGGCTTTATGCCTTACCTCTTGTGTAGAGGTGGTTGTATTGGAGAGAGGAGTTGTGTACTCCTAAATTTGTAATTATAAATTCCTCAATGGAGGTTCCCTGTGTGGGAGGTCCTGTGTGGATATAGTGAAAATCCTTCTGTGTGAAGGCAGGGACGTAAAGTAGTGGCTCGAACCTCAAAACATATCTTGATATTTGTGTTTGATCCACTATCTCTTAACTCTATTTTTATATCTTGCATTTCTTTATATTGTTTATTTCACTTATATGCTTGGTATTATTTGTGTGCCCATAATTGTGTTGAATCAAGAGAGCTTCACATAGCACCTCAACTCTTATTTAGAGAAATCTAGAGGTGATAGTCTAGAGCCCCTCACCGGGAATTCGGCTACACTCTTTGGTTACACATAGTGTGTTGCAATTAGTTTTTAATTCCTCATCATTTGCATTAGATTAGCTAATACACCTATTCACCCCCTCTAGGTTTATTTTCAAGAAGAGCATCAGAAGTCGATTGTATCTGAAGAGGAGGCTTTACCGCTTTCAGTTGAAGTGAAGACTCTCTACTGATGAACACATGAATAACTACATAAATCTTCTTATAGACCTAGTTAATGTAGATGTGGAGATCGAAGAAGAGGACAAGGCCATAATTCTTTTGAATTCTCTTCCTGATGAAGAGTATGAGACCTTCATCCTAACCTTGATCAATGGTAAACAAACACTTAACTATAGTGATGTGTCGGCTGCTCTTGTAAAATACAAAGTAAGAAGGAAGGAGTAGCGTCTGATTGCATCTCAATTTTACATGCACATTAATCCTTGATTAATCTTTATTTAACTTTGCTATTTAACACGCTTTTTTATTATGTGTGTAGTTACTTAAATAGGAAGATAAGGATAGAGAAAGTTTCTATTTCATCTATAATCCTATTTAAATTTGAATTTCAATTTAAATTAAATTGAAATCAAAAGGAGGAAAGGATATATATCATCTTCACAATTTAAATTCAAAATCAGAAGATATATTTTTAGAAGTTGGATGGGATAAAGTTAATTCAAACTGAAAATAAAGAGGATAATTCAAATTAAATTCAGAGTTCAAAATCAATTCAGACTGAACACCTTATTGATCATAACTTTCACTACAGATATTCAAATCTGATGATTTAAGATGCTATAGAAATAAGACTTAAAGAAATACAATTCTTATGTTTATCAATGTGTCTAATTCAGCCGTCTAATAAGTCATATTCTGAAATCAACATACCAACTTGCTGCAAATTAGTTCAGAATTGAATTTCTCATATTGAATTGGAATTGAATTAAAACTCCTAATATATATTTTATTGTGATTGGCTTTGAGGCTTATTTAAAGAGATGAAATCTCTCATAATCAAATATCTCCAAGTCAAAGGTTAAAGCTTAGAGTCTTCTTTAGTTTTTTTTCTTCCAAATTGTAGTTTTTATTTTTTATGGTTTAGTTCAAAAGTGATTTGTAAAGGAGGAAACTCTTTATAATTGAAGATGAGAACCTCAATAATAAGGTTCTTGTACTCTTCTATTCAATTTCTCTTTTATTATTATTTACTTTCTTTCTCTTCTTTTTATCATGCTTTCTTTAAATTCTATGATGCATAACGAAGTTAATTCATGGCTTATTAATCTCTACCCACTACTACTTCTAGTTCTATGTTAGATGACCGATTGAATTATATGAATGCTTAACCCTAGAATAAGCTAATATTCTTGAAGGCACATGACGATGACTAGTTAATCTATTATTTGCTAATACTAATTAATGATTTTTCTTATTCTTTACTTAGATTGCCTTAATAGTTTAATATTGAATTCTGACTATTCTTCTTATTCTATGCTTGAAAGGTTTTGATAGTCTAATGTTAAGTCTTGGTTAGTGATTATTTCAAATGGAGTTTTTTCGTCATATGTATCTTACTTGAATTGAATAGAACTCCAAGGTATAAGTTTTATGATTCAAAGAGAAGTATATTCTAACATAGGGTAGTAAGTTAGTGGTGGTAGATTATTAATAAGTCATGTTCTTTAATACTTTTCAAAACCCTAATTTTAATCAAACACTATCTTCATCTTCATACTTCTATCTCTAGCTCTTAACATAGAATTGTTTTAAAACAATGAAGAGCCGGTTAACCAATTTAGTGTTTAAGGAGATACCGAAAAGGTTCCATCGCATCTCTCCCTGAGGATCAACCCGCATAATGTTAGCCCAGAGGCCTTTCACCTTAGTTTTGATGATGATTAACTTATGAAGGTTAGTTTACTAATAATCTTATGCTTATACAGTTTCAGTTATTGATCAAGATATTAGTAGGTGTTTAGCTTCAACAAAGGAGTTATGGGAGCTATCACATGTTGATTCAAGAGCTCACGCGTCAAGATCGCATCTAGCGCTCAATTGGAGTCAAACTCGTCGGATCGTGTTTGGATCGGGTCGTCTTGAAGATGAGGATCGACAAGAAGACTTCGGTTTGTGTTTAGTTTAGTTGTGTTTAGATCTTATGTAAAGTTAGATAGTGTTGATATGCTTAAGTTCACATACACACACAAGTTAATATGTTTGGTTTTCGGTTTAACCGGTTTTGGATTTCGTATACACATATATATGGTTTTCATGAATAGATATAATCAAAACAAGTTTACATGGTTTAATGTATATTAGATTTGATCTATATACATATGTGCTTCACATATTTGGAAAAACTCATTTTGATGTTCTATTTCATGTGTTTGGAGTTTTGTATTTAACAAAACCTATTTTTGATTTCATGTCAAAAACATAGATATATCTATTACATGTGTATTGGATTCTATCCATATACAATATGCTTCAAAAAAAGTTTAAATATCTTGTTTTAGTAGTTATACAAGTTTGGAAAAAATCAGATTCCCATTTCAAAGTTTGGTTTTTGGAAAATACAGTTTTTGTATTAAAGCCAAATTTCAATATCACAAAAATGGATCAAATAGTTTGTAATATGTGATGAATTTTAGTCACACATATTTGTTCTTCAAATATTTACAAGAACTTATTTTTGTGGAATTAATATGATTTTATGGGATTTTATTAGAATTAAATTAATGAAGTTTTCTATCCCAAATTACCCAGCCAGATCAGCTGGCGGTCGACCGGACGGTCGACCGGACCAGTGGTTGGTTGATCGGATCGATCGACCGATGTGCACGAGGGACGTGCACAGGCCAACCAAGTAGGTCGGTCGACCGGGTAGTCGACTGACTGAAAGCACCAACTCTCGGGTGCAGCCGGTCGACCAGGTGGTTAACCGACAGGCTTGGCCCAGCTGACCGAGCGGTCAACCGGAGGCACAACGGTCAGGAAAATGACCGTTGAGCCGGTCGACCAGGCGGTCGACCGGAAGGGCATTTCTGCCCTTTCCAGCTGCCAATGGGCAGATTTTTGAGAGGCTTATAAATAGCCATCTCTTGGACTGATTTCAATAAGAATTTTGAAGAGAAAATTTTCCCATCTATACTAGTGTTTTAGCAGGAAGCTTTAAAGAGTTTTTGTGGTTAAAAGATTTATCTTTATTTATTTTCAAGGGTTGAAAAAATAGAGTCTTTGGGAATTTGGTTTTGATCTTCATTTCTATCTTCACCTAGTATTTTCTTTGTGATTTGTTTTCCAAACACCTTGTTTTCTCACACTTGAGCTATCATCTCTATCCTATCTATAGGACTTGTTTTCTGTAGGAAAATTGGTTTGTGATCTATTGTGATCACCAAGGTTATTTGTGGTCTTTGAGATCACCAAGTTGTAATCCTTTCTTTGCCTTGGGTTTGTGATCATCCCTCTTGTGTAGAGGTGATTGAGGTTGTGCTTTAGGTTTGTGGCTATCCCTCTTGTGTAGAGGTGATTGTGATGTAGTTTGGCTTTGTGCCTTTATCCCTATTGTGTAGAGGTGATAGTTATTTTGACTTTGTGCCTTACCTCTTGTGTAGAGTGAAAATACACCTAGAGGGGGGTGAATAGGTGTATGGCTAATCTAATTACAAATGATACGGAATTATAAACTAATTATAACATACTTAGTGTAACCAAAGAGTGTAGCCGAATTCTCAGTGAAAGACTCTAGACTATCTCCTCTAAATTCCTCTAAATAAGAGTTGAGGTGATATGTAAAGCTCTCTTAGTTCAACACTAGTGAGGCACACAAATAATACCAAGCATATAAGTATGAAATGAACAATATGAAATAATGCAAGGTATAAGAGAGAGTTAAGAGATAGTGGATCAATCGCAAACACTGAGATATGTTTCGAGGCTCGAGCCACTGCTATACGTCCCCGCCTTTACACAAAAGGATTTTCACTAATGCGTCCACACAGGCTTTTCACACTGGGAAACTCCACTAAGGATTTGACAAATACAACTAGGAGTACACAACTCCTCTCTCCAACAAACAACAACCTCTACACAAGAGGTAAGGCACTAAGCCACACAAGATCAACCTCTCAATAGAGGGATAGGCACAAAGCCAACACAATCACCTCTCACTAGATGGATAAGGCACTAAGCTAAACAACAACAATCACCTCTACACTTAGAGGGATAGGGCACTAAGCCAACACTCCAATAATCACCTCTACACTTAGAGGGATACCAGCAAATCCAAACTCTCCTCCACAATCACCTCTACTCAAGAGGGATAACATAAAGCAAAGAGGATTACAACACTTGGTGGTCTCAACAAACCACAAACCAATTTTCTCACCAAAAATAAGATCCTATAGATAGGATAGATATGATAGCTCAAGTGTGAGAAAATAAAGTGTTTGGAAATGAAAACAACAAAGAAAAACTCTTGGGAAAATCCTAGATAGATATTGAAATAAAGATCCAAAAACCAATCTCCCAAGGACTCTCTTTTTCTTTGATTTTCTAACACTTTAAAACAAATAAAAGATAGATCTTTTAACCATAAAAACTCTTTTGAACTCTTGCTGAAAAACACTTGAAAGATAGGAAATTTTCTATTCAAAAATCTTGGTCAAATCAGCTCAAGAGAAGGCATATATTTAGCCTCTCAAAAATCTACCCGTTGGCAGTCTGGAAAGGTCAAAAATGACCTTCCGGTCGACTGCTCGGTCGACCGGCACAACGGTCATATTTATGACCATTGTGCCTCCGGTCGATCGCTCGGTCGAGGGCCATAGCCATCGGTCGACCGGCCAGCACCCGAGAGTGGGGTGCTCTCAGTCGGTCGACCGTGCGGTCGACCGGCCTTCATGGCTGGCCATGTGCATGTCCCTTGTGCACATCGGTCGACCATACCGGTCGACCAACCACTGGTCTGGTCAACCGGCTCGATCGACCGCCAGCTGATCTGGCTGGGATTTAAGGGTATCGAATACTTGACTTTTTAATTTCAATTAAATCCCATAAAATCACATAAATTTCACAAAAATAAGTTTTTTTAAGATCTTTGAATACTAAAAAATGTGTGACTAAAATTCAACACATATTACAAATAATTTGAACCATTTTTGTAATATTGAAATTTGACTTAAATACAAAATCCGTATTTTTCAAAACTTAGATTTTTGAAATGAAAAATCGTTTTCTCCAAAACTCATATGGATACAAAAACATGATATTGAAACAACTTTGAAGCATATTGTATATGGATGAATCCAATATACATGTAAGATATATATATATATATATATATATATATATATATATATATATATATATATATATATATATATATATATATATATATATATATATATATCTATGTTTTGATATGAAATCCAAAACCGGTTAAACCGAAAACCAAAACCAATAACCTGTGTGTGTGAACTTGAGCATATCAATACTATACCTTTACACAAGATCTAAACAATCTAAACTAAACACAAGATCATTAGTAAACTATAATTACATGAGTTAATCATCACAACAACTAGAGTGTTGGGCCTCTGGGCCAACAATCTCCCCCTTTTTGATGATGACAAAACTCATGGAGTTATATATGCATGGATTAAAGTTAAGCTTTATAGAAGCTCCCTTTAACTCATGCATAGCAATAAACAATAAGATATTCAATGAATTGCATAAATCAAATAACACATATTTGCATAAATGAGAAAATAAACATAAATAAACTCTCCAAATACTTCTCCCCTTTTTGCAAAAATACTTCTTCCCTTTTTGCATAAACAAAACATATATGCATTAAATAAGAAAATAAACATGCATATATAAACTATCAAAATCCTTCTCCTCCTTTTTGTCAATTCATCAACTAAGGGGCGAAAATAAATCAAACAATAAAGATATATATGCGATATACATTCATGAAGAAGAGAGACGTAAAGTTAACTCCCCTGCATACATGCAATACGTGAAAAGAGATGACTAAATCCTAATCACATAAAGCAAAATATACAATGTATAAAAAGAGATGTGAAGCCCCCCTATACACATGTACTACATACAAAGAGAGGTCAATCACTTCAATATGAAATACACTCAACATGAATCTGTATATAGAGAAGACGTAAGCTTCCCCTGCATATAAGTAATACATATCAAAACATTATGAAATCCCTTTAAAATAAATTTATGATACCAATTGAAAATATACCAATTTATTATAAAGGTATATATCGAAATATTATGATACCAATTGAAAATAAATAAAAATTTTAAGATACCAAAAGATACCAATTGAAAATATCTTGTAAATTTTTTATACCAATAGAAAATGAAACATTGTACGGTTTTTATATTAATTGAAATATATATTATAAATTTGATACCAATTGAAAGTAAAAACTAATTGAAGATACAAACCAAATTTTTGGGTAAATACAACTCATTTTACAATAAGAATACCAAATTTACAATAATACCAATTTAAGATTATCGATACCAATATTAAAAATATTAACATATACCAAAATAAAGTATTTTTCATCATAAAGAATGGGAGTAAGATACCATTGAAAATAAAATCAATTGAAAGATAAAACACGAAATTTTCTCCCCATTTATGAAATACTAATAAAAACAATACATAAGCTTATATAAGATACCAATTGAAAATAATTGACATTAAGGACTAAATCAACCTTAGCATAAACATAATTTGTACTTTAAGATGTAAAGATATTGTAAGCACAATCAAATCACATATATATATAAAAATGTAAATACCAATCAAAATTGATACTATTTGAAATATGAAGCATACATATATAGGAAAACACAAATATGAGTATACAAACATAAAAATATCAATTGTGATACCAATTGAAAATATAATGAGAATCAAGTGTATAACTCATACCTACCACCTTATTCATGCACATATTAAAAAAAATTTCAATTTGAGCATACATGGCATGATCGCCCATCCAACCGCCCTTAGAAGGATGGGGTTTTCAAAAATGTGAATTTGAAAATAATTTTAACATAATTGAACACTCTTTCAAAATGAAAAAATACGTAATTAGTTTTATGATAATCTTGAAAACTAATACGAAGTCCTTCAAGTAAGAAATAAAATAAGAATATATCCATGAAAACATGAAAATCACTCAACAATTGACACTCAAGATCTATAAAGCACATATAAGACTCATGAAAATAAAGTCATGAGAAAACATCAAGTAATGAGAGTGTAAAAGAATTATGTGAAAAGTATAATCATGAAAATAGGCAATAAAGCTCAATGAAATTCCTTTACATCAAAAATAAGAAATCATCAAAACTACATAGGCTTCAAGGTATATGTATGTTTAGTTAAAACTAAAAGTATACATACATATCCCAAACACAAACGAGTCCGTAATAGAATTTTCATGAAAAGCAAGTGACTCAAGGGTATACATGTATATCAAAATTTTTAAACAAAATTAATATATACATGAAGCTAAACACATTATCATAAAAGCATGCCCAAAAATAGGGAATACAAGTTGAAATGCAAGAATCATTAAAACTAGGCTATACTAGTATATATTATGAATACAAATGAGCAATTAAGCACAAACATATAATAATCAATTTGTGGCTCATTAGTTGTACAAGTATATGCACAAGTTTTAATGAAAATTACATCTAAACAAGTAGTCAAAACATAAAGCATAAGACAAAACATAAACCAATATGATCATTATGTAAATGCACATGTTTTAGAGTTATGATATACACAATAGTTAAACTAAACTGAGAACACAAAATATGGATTCATATAAACATGAGTGTATCTCAAAAACTACATATGCATATCAATAGTCTAGTTTACATGGCATTTAACATAATAATCATGAAAAATCAAAACATACTAAAAATTAACAATATGAAAACATGTAAATTAAACGGGAGTTAGAGATAGTTACCAAAACTATTAGGGCTAATCTCTAGATCTCCAAACCATGGTGGTCCTCCTACCAAACTTTCCTTGAAAGTGATGCATTCAAAAGTGACATCATTTAGCTCGGAACGCATCACCATCAAGGCGCCAACACTCTCAAGTCAAGTGAGAGCCCACACTTACATCAAATACAATAGGAGTGGATTTTGGTACCCATACTCTATTGGGTCCATGGGGTTTAGCACCTTTCCTAATCCAAACAAATTTATTTGCAAAATTAGAAGTATTTAATCTATTATAACAAAATTTTGCAAGGTGGCCCTTACTTCCACAATTTGTACAAGTGTACACATGAGCATACATAGAATCATGTGTGTAAGCATGAAGCATGTGTATGTCGTGTATGGTGTGCATGCATATGAGGAGCATGTTTTTATAAAACATGGATTCTAAATGTGTGTGGTTCATGGCACAATGGCTCAAAGTGGAGCCCAAACAATCAACGATTTTCTTCAATACACAAACATCATTTTTAATACTTGAAGATAAAGTGGAGCATGCAACACTAGATGATGAAGGTATAGTAGCTGGCAAACATGGGAAGACAAATCATTTTTCAAAATTTTATTTCTTTTGAAACCAATTCTAGTTCTTTTGGAATAGAAATAATTTTGTTTTTCAAGAATCATTTTCTTTGAAAACAATATCAAGTTTGAAGACAAAATCTCATTCCTCTTCAAAACATCATTACAATCATTTTTATTCTTTAAAAATTCATTTTCCTTTAAGGCAAGGTCAAATTGGGATTTCAATGAGTTCCTTTCATTTGAAATCTCATCCCTCTCTTACAAAACAATATCAAGTTTAGAAGACAAATTCTTATTTTCTTCTTTTATTTTAAAAGTTTTCTTTATCAAAACTTGATATTTTTCAAGCAAGTTTTCACACACAATAGATAGCTCTTCATTTAACGCATCAGCATCAACATAATCATCACCTGAAGAACTAGCACAATTATCTAGATGGGTGTCTGAGTTACATCAAGGAAGTCATTCCTTGGCCATGTAGCAAGATTGGTCAGACTCATCTCCACAAGATTCCTTCTCCACATATTTCGTCATTTGTAGCGCGGGAGAGGTCAAAGTATTCCATACTACAAAAGTGGAATCATGATTGGTAGTGAAAAGTGCATTTTTATCATTATATTTACCATCACATTTTCATATTTATATCTATAATTCTGCACATTTATTAATATTTAGTGATTTATTGTGTGCAGGCCTCGAAATATTAAAAAGAAAGAATTAAAGCCTAAAAAGAGCCCAAAAGCCCACATTTAAAGCCCAAGTGCAAAAGTGCAAATATCAATTGTCAAAATTGCAAATACACAAGGGCCAAAGTTGCAAATATTAAAGAAGAGGGAAGGATAGACTTCTATTCAACCCTAAAAACATGCAGATGAGGATAAAAGCCAAAGAAGGAGAATTTAAGATCACAAATTCGTGGATAAAAGATTTGGGTTCTAGGTAACTTGATTCCCAAGTTATCCCGAAATCTCAAGATGAAGAGTCAGAATACAATTTCCAGAAGGATAAACCCAGATGGACGGACCAGAGGATGCCACGCGAGAAAGCGCGTGGCATTTGGCTACAAAAGTGCCGCGTTTCCGTGGCAAATTTCCCGTTTTCGCGGCAATCCTGAGGCGGTTGGCGATGCGTTTTCGTTGAGGAGTTGTACTGGGACTCTACTTCCTATAGCTCCTATAAATACCCCTGCAGAGTAACAGAGAAGGGGCGTCCAGAGGCAGAGCCAGAGGGCCAAATCTAGGGTTTAGGTTTTCTTCTTGCAGTTTAGATTTTCTTTCCTCCATTGTAATTTTTATTTTTTTCCTTTTTGTAAAAACTGAGAGGAGATGATGTTCTCATGGAGGAAGGGATCAACTTGTACTGATGGTGACAGTCGGTGTAAGTTTTATTTTTCACCATTGTTTAATAATCGAATCGAGGTTTGTTTTTGTTCTTTTATTATTTTTGTTTTTTTGGTTCTTGTTTAATCTTGTGTATCTCAGTATTTGTTTTTTTCTATTTTCTCTCTAATGTCTTGCCCACCATGAGAACCAACTGCTTCGAGACTACCTAGCCGAAGAAGAGCCCTTGATGGCCTATGGCGATGAACAGGTCTTCATAGTTGTCTTTTATTTCATAGTGTAGATTAAGAAGGCGGACGATCCTATACGCCATACTTGTACGCCTTCCATGAAAAGGTAAATCATCGCAACGGTTCAAAAGGTAAGCAGACTGAAGAGGTATGTGTTTCTTTCTTTCTTTCTTTCTTTAGTTTAGATTTCTATCTCTATCTCTCTCAAATTCTTTTCACCACACTTCCTTGTAAATACCATCATAACTAATAAAATAAATAAAAATTTTAGAGAATCTTACAAACGCTTCCATCGCTAGTCCCTCCCTGAGGATCACGACCCGCATAGCCTTGCTACAGCGGATTCGAATTGAGCACTTGCACATCTTTAATTCTCAGATCTAATATTTTATATTTTGTGTGCAGGAAAATCTCAATCAAAATTTTGGCGCCGTTGCCGGGGAGGGACGGTTTGGAGAACAGAAAAACAACAGCAGAAGTGGATATATAGCAACTCTGTGCCTCTGCCCTAGAAGGCAGAGCAGCAGAGCCTACTCATCTGCCGCGCAAACGCGGCAATAGCCGCGGATACGCGACAATAGTAGTGAACTACTGACGTATCTTTCTGCAGGTTGCTAAAAAAGTGCAAGATTTGTTTTCTGCTCTGTTAAAATTTGTTCTGTGATAAACCAGTATACTGCTAATTAATTCAACAGTAAAATATTTGTTGTAAAAGATAAAAATTGATTAGACGTTTGCATCCTAGGCACGTGTCTTTTCAATTCCTTTATTTTACTGTTGAAGAGTGCTGGAGCAAGGTACGTTCGCATTGCATGTAGAATAGGACTCATCTCTTGGTTGATTTTCTGCTTTGAGTGAATCTTATCTACTTATCTTGTACACTTGCACAAAAATATCTTAAGGGCATAACCCATTAACAAGATAAGGTGGGGATTTTATCACCCTTCCTTAGCCCAAAAATCATATCCAAGCACTCACTAACGCAAGCCTAACTTAAAATTAGTAGACGTTGGCCCTAGGGACATCTCGGACTCAATTAGGAGATTATCCTAAGGGGGAACAATGCTGGAAGTTGACTCCTGCCAAATCAGTGTCTAGGAAGGGGATTGAGGGCCGAAAACCCGAAGATTGGTGGTTATTTAATTAAGGAACGTCTTTGACGGAAAACCTCCCACCACTCTTGCCCTGACCTAGCTGATTAACTTGTGGTCAAAATCTGCACCCTACCTCCCATGGACAGTCTAACCAGTTAGGAGTCGTCTAGGTCATAGGTCTACCCTAACTTAGGTTAGAATTTTTTCTTTTTTGTTTGTTTATTTGTTTGTTTTCTTTTTCTTTGTTGTGTTGGTGTGATATGGCATATAATAATAATTTTTCCAATTTTAATCCATATTACACACCTAACTATTTTTCGGATATTACCAACCCGGCATATCACAACTTTGACCAACCTAGTGTGCCGGAATGGTCTTATCCGAATAAATATAACCCATACCCCCATCTTATAACCATAATTTCCATAATAGTTTCAACTCTTCACAGAGTTCATGGGGTTTCGTTTCCCCCGAGTCCAATTTTCAACCGACTTGTCCTCCGTCTCCACCTTGTCCACAATATTCCCAAGAGTCATACTCTGATCCACCCATTTAGAATAGAATACCATCTATCGGGAAAATGATAAGTATGCATGAGTCCAAGCAACAATTACCATCAATCGCAGACATGATTATGCGTGAGTCCACCGACTCACAACTTCATCATGATTACACTTCATCCTTTCAAGTCCAATCACAACATGATGAACCTATCAACTATGAAAGGATGCTTGCAGCCATGACTCAGGCTAGATTAGCCCGTGATCGTGAAATAGATCTGATGGTTCAATCTTTATGTTCTCACCGTTCGGCCATTTCTGCTTTTGCTGACCACTCTCTTAGAGCCGACGAACCAAGTTGCTTTGGACAACAAGATTCTAATTCAGTGCCATCATGTGAACTTGCCGAAACTTCAAATTTTGATAACTTGGCAAGTTTTTCCTTTCCTGAAATAGAACTTGAGCATGAATATGATCATGATCTCCCACCTGATGATTCAATTCTACTTCCTGATTCAATAATGACTCCGGTGTCTCCACCTGATTTTACTTTTCCTGAGTCAACATTGGATCTTGTGCCTATTCATCATGAAATCGAGTCACCCATTTTTTATGATCATATTGAACTTGACCAATTGTGCAATTTTGAAAGTCCCATGGATAAATTGGCAAGTTCTCATTTTTATAAGATTGAACTCAATGAGATATGTGACCTAGATTCTCAAATCTATGATCAAGTTCAAATTCCCGAATTATTATTGACTCCTGTTTTGTTGCCCGACTTAGGTAATCTTTTAGAGTCAGTCTTGATTCCCATTCCTATCATTCCTGAACTTGAATCACATATATTGAGTCACATTCCATTGTGGGAGGATTATTGTGGACTTGAGCTTCAACTTATTGATTTGGACCCACTTCCTGAACCTAGCCCGACTCCTGAACCCTTACTTGATTTAAGTTTCTTTCCTGAGTCGGTATTCGTTCCCATACTTCGCATGTCCAAGTCAATAATTCCAGCTTTTCATACTCCATTTTGGGACAAGGAGGTTGACACAATTGACTCTGAAAATAATTATGAATTATGGAAATTTGATGGGGTGAAATTTTTAAAAAATGTTAATACAGACATCATTTTAGTGGGTTATACAAAAAAGATTTCTGGTGGGTTCCTCCGAATTCCACAAAAAGTAGATTGGGCCGCATTTCGTGGACCAATTAGACAACCACCGGAACCACCACCTTAAGGTAACTTCCGCCTTCCCTTGTTCTTTTTCATGCATATATGCATTCATTCATACATTGAGGACAATGCATGAGATAAGTGTGGGGGTGGGCTTTACTAACATACTAACATAGTTAGAAACTAACAAAAATTTGCTAAAAAAAAAAATCTAAAAAAAAAAACTTATAAAAAGGACAATATTTTGACTTATCTTTTGAAAAGAAATCTAAGTTAGTCTTAAGAATTAGGAAAATCATGATTAGGATTTCTAAAAACTTGGTCAAAATAAATAAATTGTTGAATTTTTAGGTACAGGAGGAGAAATTGAATAAGTAGTTAGTCTTAATTTTTACCTTAATGAAATGTGCATACCTAATGCATATCTAGGATTCTAAGACGAAGACCCTTGTGCCTCATAAAAAAAAATGTCTAAAAAAAAAGAAGAAAAAAGAAAATCACTAATTAAGCTGGATACATGTGCCTCAAGAAGCATAAGTATTCACGCCTAAAGGTGAGTAATAAATAAAATAAAGCCCTTAGTTTTGTGGCCTAGTTCACTCGAATTTGAGTCCGCGGGGTGTTTTCTCACCTGGTGCCCTAAAGCCGACCGGTTTGGGAGCCACCGACTTTAAGTTCGCTACATGGGTGGATTAGAAAGCCAAAGAAGACTAAGAAATATAATATATGTAGTAACACATCTAATAATCAATTAGTTAGGTATGGGGGCCTCAAGAAGCTTTGATGCTTACACGAAAGAAAATTAGATGAGTTATACATATTAAAAAAAAAAAGAGAAAAAAAAATAAAGAGGCATGAGAGTCCGAGTTAAGGAATTCCTAGTAAAAATTCATAAGGATGCATATGATTTTTGGTAACGAAAAAGACTATACACAAAATTCAATTTTGATCCTTACTTAAAAATGAAAACAATTTACTTTATAAAGACTAAGTCTAAGAATGAATAAAAATGATGATCCTAAAAACTTATAGATTACTTAGTCTTTTCAAAAGTATTTCAAATATTTCCTTTTTATGGATTTTGTGGGTGCAATCCGCTGAAAACCCTCACGAGACAACACTCGTCCTCTAGGGTAACCTAGGGGTTTAACGGCTTGTTGCACATGCTAAGTGCAACCGTGATTCCTATGAAAGTGAGTTAGGTTAGATTAATTTTTCTTTTTCTTTGATTTTTATTCGAGGACGAGCAAAAAGATAAGTGTGGGGGTGTGATTGGTAGTGAAAAGTGCATTTTTATCATTATATTTACCATCATATTTTCATATTTATATCTATAATTCTGCACATTTATTAATATTTAGTGATTTATTGTGTGCAGGCCTCGAAATATTAAAAAGAAAGAATTAAAGCCAAAAAAGAGCCCAAAAGCCCACATTTAAAGCCCAAGTGCAAAAGTGCAAATATCAATTGTCAAAATTGCAAATACACAAGGGCCAAAGTTGCAAATATTAAAGAAGAGGGAAGGATAGACTTCTATTCAACCCTAAAAACTTGCAGATGAGGATAAAAGCCAAAGAAGGAGAATTTAAGATCACAAATTCGTGGATAAAAGATTTGGGTTCTAGGTAACTTGATTCCCAAGTTATCCCGAAATCTCAAGATGAAGAGTCAGAATACAATTTCCAGAAGGATAAACCCAGATGGACGGACCAGAGGATGCCACGCGAGAAAGCGCGTGGCATTTGGCTACAAAAGTGCCGCGTTTCCGCGGCAAATTTCCCGTTTCCGCGGCAATCCTGAGGCGGTTGGCGATGCGTTTTCGTTGAGGAGTTGTACTGGGACTCTACTTCCTATAGCTCCTATAAATACCCCTGCAGAGCAACAGAGAAGGGGCGTCCAGAGGCAGAGCCAGAGGGCCAAATCTAGGGTTTAGGTTTTCTTCTTGCAGTTTAGATTTTCTTTCCTCCATTGTAATTTTTATTTTTTCCTTTTTGTAAAAACTGAGAGGAGATGATGTTCTCATGGAGGAAGGGATCTACTTGTACTGATGGTGACAGTCGGTGTAAGTTTTATTTTTCCACCATTGTTTAATAATCGAATCGAGGTTTGTTTTTGTTCTTTTATTATTTTTGTTTTTTTTTGTTCTTGTTTAATCTTGTGTATCTCAGTATTTGTTTTTTTCTATTTTCTCTCTAATGTCTTGCCCACCATGAGAACCAACTGCTTCGAGACTAACTAGCCGAAGAAGAGCCCTTGATGGCCTATGACGATGAACAGGTCTTCATAGTTGTCTTTTATTTCATAGTGTAGATTAAGAAGGCGGACGATCCTATACGCCATGCTTGTATGCCTTCCAAGAAAAGGTAAATCATCGTAACGGTTCAAAAGGTAAGCAGACTGAAGAGGTATGTGTTTCTTTCTTTCTTTCTTTCTTTAGTTTAGATTTCTATCTCTATCTCTCTCAAATTCTTTTCACCACACTTCCTTGTAAATACCATCATAACTAATAAAATAAATAAAAATTTTAGAGAATCTTACAAACGCTTCCATCGCTAGTCCCTCCCTGAGGATCACGACCCGCATAGCCTTGCTATAGCGGATTTGAATTGAGCACTAGCACACCTTTAATTCTCAGATCTAATATTTTATATTTTGTGTGCAGGAAAAACTCGATCAAATCACAATGAGAAATCATAGACAAATATTCTTTGCTTAATGTTTACCTAAGTGCCTCTAGGGCTCATGCATTGGCTTCTATATGCTTGTTATTACCAATAGGATTTCTTGGTAGGAGCAAGGTACACATGCAATCCTAGGGCTTTCAAATAAGCATCCATCCTAATCTTTTATACATCGATGTTATAAACATCAAACATAGGAGGGGTCATGAAATCCATGAGCGTAAACTAGATGTGTGCAAATGAAATATTAGATTAGCTAACGAATATCTCACTCCTAGATGGTTAAATCTAATATCAGGAGCGTAGACTCTAATACCAATTGAAAATACACGTAGAGAGGAGGGTGAATAGGTGTATGGCTAATCTAATGACAAATGATACGGAATTAAAGACTAATTGCAATACACTTAGTGTAACTAAAAAGTGTAGTCGAATTCCCAGTGAAGGGCTCTGGACTATCTCCTCTAAATTCCTCTAAATAAGAGTTGAGGTTCTATGTAAATCTCTTTTAGTTCAACACTAGTGAGGTACACAAACAATACCAAGTATATAAGTATGAAATGAATAATATGAAATAATGCAAGGTATAAGAGAGAGTTAAGAGATAGTAGATCAATCACAAACACCGAGATATGTTTCGAGGTTCGAGCCACTGCTTTACGTCCCCGCCTTCACACAAAAGGATTTCCACTAATGCGTCCACACAGGACTTACCACACTGGGAACCTCCACTGAGGATTTGGCAAATACAATTCGGAGTACACAACTCCCAACAACCTTTACACAAGAAGTAAGGCACTAAGCCACACAAGATCAACCTCTCAATAGAGGGATAGGCACAAAGCCAACACAATCAGTTCTCACTAGAGGGATAAGGCACTAAGCAAACAACAACAATCACCTCTACACTTTGAGAGATAAGGTACTAAGTCAACACTCTAACAATCACCTCTACACTTAGAGGGATACCATCAAATTCAAACTCTCCTCCACAATCACCTCTACACAAGAGGGATAACACAAAGCAAAGAGGATTACAACACTTGGTGGTCTCAACAAACCAAAAACGAATTTTCTCACCAAAAACAAGATCATGTAGATAGGATAGATATGATAGCTCAAGTGTGAGAAAATAAAGTGTTTAAAAATAAAAACAACAAAGAAAACCTCTTGGGAAAATACTAGATAGATATTGAAATAAAGATCCAAAAACTAATCTCCCAAAGACTTTCTTTTTCTTTGATTTTTCAACACTTTAAAACAAATAAAAGATAGATCTTTTAACCACAAAAACTCTTTTGAACTCTTGCTAAAAAACACTTGAAAGATAGAGAATTTTCTCTTCAAAAATCTTGGTCAAATCAGCTCAAGAGAAGGCATATATATAGCCTCTCAAAAATCTACCAATTGGCAGTCTCGAAAGGTCAAAAATGACCTTTCGGTCGACCGCCCGGTCGACCGGCACAATGATCATATTTATGACTGTTGTGCCTCCGGTCGACCGGCCATAGCCATCGGTCGACCGTCTGGTCGACCGGCCAGCAACCGAGAGTGGGGTGCTCTCAGTCGGTCGACCGCGCGGTCGACCGGCCTTCATGGCTGGCCATGTGCACGTCCCTTATGCACATCGGTCGACCGTGCCGGTCGACCGACCACTGGTCTAGTCAACCGGCTCGATCGATCACCAGCTGATCTGGTTGGGATTTAAAGGTATTGAAAACTTGTCTTTTTAATTTCAATTAAATCCCATAAAATCACATAAATTCTACAAAAATAAGTTCTTTTAAGATCTTTGAATGCCAAATATGTGTGACTAAAATTCAACACATATTACAAACAATTTAAAGCATTTTTGTGATATTGAAATTTGGCTTAAACACAAAATCCGTATTTTCTAGAACTTAGATTTTTGAAATGAAAAATCGTTTTCTCCAAAACTTATATGAATACAAAAAACATGATATTGAAATAACTTTGAAGCATATTGTATATGGATAGAATCCAATATACATGTAAGATATATATCTATATTTTTGATATGAAATCCAAAACCAGTTAAAGCGAAAACCAAAACCAATAACTTGTGTGTGTGAACTTGAGCATATCAATACTATCTACCTTTATACAAGATCTAAACAATCTAAACTAAACACAAGATCATTAGTAAACTATAACTACATGAGTTAATCATCATCAAAACTAGAGTGATGGGCCTCTGGGCCAACATAGAGGTGGTTGTATTGGAGAGAGGAGATGCATACTCCTAACTTGTACTTGTAATTCCTCGGTAGAGGTTCCTTGTATGGGAGGTCCTGTGTGGACATAGTGAAAATCTTTCTGTGTGAAGACGGGGACGTAGAGCAGTGGCTCGAACCTCGAAACATATTTCGGTGTTTGCGTTTGATCCACTATCTCTTAACTATCTCTCTCTCTCTTATATCTTGCATTGCTTCATATTGTTCATACCATATATATGCTTGGTACTGATTGCGTGCCTCACTAGTGTTGAACCAAGAGAGCTTCATATAGCACCTCAACTCTTATTTAGAGGAATTTAGAGGTGATAGTCCAGAGCCTGTCATCGGGAATTCGGTTACACTCTTTGGTTACACTTAGTGTGTTGCAATTAGTTTTTAATTCCACATCATTTATCATTAAATTAGCCATACACCTATTCACCCCCCTCTAGGTGTATTTTCAATTGGTATCAGAGCCTACGCTCCTGATATTAGGTTTAACCACCTAGGAGTGAGATCTTGGCTTGCTAATCTAGATTTGCATTTGCACACTTATTATTTATAACTCATGTACCACCTTGCCCCTTCCATGCTTGATGTTCGAACATTGATATATGGAAGCTTAGAATGAGTGCCTATTTAAAAACCCTAGGAATGCATATTTACCTTACTACTACCAAGAAATCTACCAAGAAATCTTATCTTGGTAATAACAAGCATATAGAAGCCAATGCACAAGCCTTAGAGGTACTTAGGCGCACACTTAGTAAAGATTATCTTTTTATGGTTTCTCATTGTGATTCCGCTTTTGCAGTATGAAACACATTGACATCTCTCGAGCTTCAAATGACAAACTTTGTGGAGAAATAATCTAGTGGAGATGAGTCTGATGATGCTTGCTTCATGGTCCAAGGGAATGACTCCCTTGAGGTAATTCGAAAACTCAATTAGATGATAGTGCTAGTTCTTCAAGAGATGACATTATGGATGTCGATGCATTAAATAAAGAACTATCTATAGTTTGTGAAAACTTCCTTGAAAAATATAAAGTTTTGAAAAAGAAAAGTTTTAAATTAAAAGAAAAAAATAAGGACTTGTTTTCAAAACTTGATTTGATTTTATAAGAGAAGGATGAGATTTCAAGTGAAAGGGACTCCTTAAAATCCCAACTTGACCTTTCTCTAAATGAAAATAAAATTTTAAAGAGTAAAAATAATTGTGATGATGTTTTAAAGAAAAATGAGGTTCTGTCTTCAAAACTCGATATTCTTTAAAAGGGAAAATTGCTTTAATTTCAAAAGAATTGGATTTGATTTCAAATGAAAATAAATCTTTGAAAAATGATTTATCTTCTCATGTTTGCCATGCTACTATAGCTTCACCATCTAGTGTTCCTATTGCATGCTCCACCTCTTCTTCTAATATTGAAAATGATATAATTATGTTAAAGAAGAGTGTTGATTGTTTGTGCTCCACTTTGAGCCAATGTGCGATTGATCACAAGAAATTAGAATCCATGTTTCTCAAGAAACATGCACCACATATTCATGCACACCATTCACGGCATACACATGCTTCTCATGTTCACCCACATGACACTAAGTATGCTCATGTGTACACTTGTACACATTGTGCACGTAAAGGCCATCTTGCAAAATTTTGTTATAATAGGTTACATAATTTAAATTTTGCAAACAAGTTTGTTTGGGTTAGGAAAGGTGCTAACCCCCATGGACCCAATAAGATATGGGTACCAAGATTCACCCCTTATATTTGATGTAGGTGTGGGCTCTCACATGACGTGAGAGGTATTGGTACCTTGATGGTAGATGCGTTCCGAGCTAAATGGTGACAATTTTGGATGCATCACTTTCAGGGAAAGTTTGGTGGAAGGACCATCATTGTTTGGAGACCTAGAGATTAGCCCTATTGGTTTTGGTAACTATCTCTAACTCCAATTTATGTTTACATGCTTTCTCATTTTAGATTTTTAGCATGTTTTATTTTTTTCATGATTATTATGTTAAATGCCATGTTAATTAGACTTGTGATATATATATATATATATATATATATATATATATATATATATATATATATATATATATATATATAGTATTTGAGATACACCCATGTTCATATGGATTCATATTTTGTGTTCTCACTATTATTTAGCTATGGTGTATATCATAGCTCTAAAAGCACATGCATTTACCCTAATGATCATATTGGTTTATGTTTTCTTTTACACTTCATATTTTGATTACTTGTTTAGGTGTAGTTTTTATTAAAACCTGTGTGTATACTTGTACAACTAGTGAGCCATATTTGATTATTATATGTTTGTGCTATGTTTCTCATTTGTACCCATTAGATGTACTTGAATGCCTAGTTTTGATGATTCTTGCATTTTAACATGTATTCCTTATTTTTGTACAAGTTTTTTATAAAAAATGTATTTATCTTCATGTATATGTTAATTTTGTCTAAAACTATTAGATATACACGTCTATCCTAGAGTCACTTGCTTTTCATGTAAAATTCTATTATGGACTCACTTGTATTTGGGATATGTATATATACTTTCAGTTTAGACAAAACATACATATGCCTTGAAGTTTCTATTGTTTTGATGAAAATTAATTTTTTTTATTTTTCATGTTTATAAAGGAATATCATATGAGCTTCCTTCTCTTATTTCCATGATTTTTATTGATTATATGACTTTTTATACTCTATGTTTGATGTTTACTCATGATTTTTTTGTTTCATGAGATTATATGAGCTTTATTGCTGTTTAAGTGTCGATGATCGTGTGATTTTCATGTTTTCATGTATTCATTCATATTTTATTCCTTACTTGAAGGAGTTCGTACTGGTTTACAAAATTATCATAAAATTAGTTGTGTTATTCTTCATTTTGGTAGAGTTTTTCAAATTATATTAAAATTTTCAAATCTTATTTTTGAAAACTCCTACCTTCAAAGGATGGTTAGATAGGCGATCGTGCTTTGTATGCTCAAAATTAAAAATCTATTTAAACATGTGCATGAAAGGGAGGTAGCTATGAGATATACATGATTTTAATGAAAATCTTAATTTTGCTTACTCATATGTGTTTCTTATATATGTATGACTCAATTTTCAAATAGCACCAATTTCAATTGGTGTATCCATTCAACATACATATATATATAATTTGATTGTGCCTATAATATCTTTACATTTTAAAGTACAAATTATGTTTATGCTAAAGCTTGACTCAATTTCAAATGTTAATTAGTTTCATAATAAGCTTATGCATTGTTTTCAATTGGTATTTCAATTTGTATTTTCTTTAAAAAATATACTTCATATTTTACCTTCCAATTGGTATCAAAAATTTACAATATATTTCAATTGGTATCAAATATTTCTTAAGTATGAAATATACATGATTTTTAAATGAAAAATTCATTTTGTATACTCATGATCTTTCTTTCTAAGCTTGATTTAGTTTTTAATGACAATTATTTTTCAATTGGTATCATATACAAGTTTATGCATTAATTTTATTGGTATTTTATAAAGGGAAAAAATTCTTATTTTATCTTTCAATTGGTTTTCCTTTTTAATTGAATCTTACTCCCAGTCTTTGTGATAAAAAATATTTTGCTTTGGTATATGCTTACATTTTCAATATTGGTATCAATAATTTTAAATTGGTATTATTTTTAAATTGGTATCCTTATTGCAAAATATAGTGTTTACCTAAAAATTCGGTATTTATTTTCAATTGATATCATGTTCTTTTATTGGTATCAATTCATAAAAAGAATTGTTTCTTTCAATTGGTTCTTTCAATTGATTGTATTTATTAGTCTCAAAATTTTTTTAAAATATGTTTATTGTTTATTTGGCTTCACCTCTTTGTTGATGAGTGACAAAAAGGGGAGAAGAATTCAGGTTTATATATGTATGTTTTACTATGTGTTATGCATATATCTTATTTTATTGATATATTAAGCTTCATTGCATATCTTTATATGTTTATTGAGTATGCATAGGTTAAGGGAGAGCTTATAGGAAGCCTATCCTTATTGAATGCATATATATAATCTCATAAGTTTTGTCATCATCAAAAAGGTGAAGATTATTAGCCCAGAGGCCTTTCACCTTAGTTTTGATAATGACTAACTTATGAAGGTTAGTTTACTAATGATCTTGTATTTATACAGTTTCAGTTATTGATCAAGATATTAGTAGGCGTTTAGCTTCAACAAAGGAGTTTTAGGAGCTATCACATGTTGATTCAAGAGCTCGCACGTCAAGATCGCATCTAGCACTCGGTTGGAGTCAAGCTCGTTGGATCGTGTTTGGATCGGGTCATCTTGAAGATAAGGATCTATAAGAAGACTTCAATTTGTGTTTAGTTTAGTTGTGTTTAGATCTTGTGTAAAGTTAGATAGTGTTGATATGCTCAAGTTCACATACACACAAGTTAATATGTTTGGTTTTCGGTTTAACCGGTTTTGGATTTTGCATACACATATATATGGTTTTCATGAATATTCATGATCAAAACAAGTTTACATGGTTTAATGTATATTAAATTTGATCTATATACATATGTGCTTCACATATTTGAAAAAACTTATTTTGATATTCTATTTCATGTGTTTGGAGTTTTGTATTTAACAAAACCTATTTTTGGATTTCATGTCAAAAATATAGATATATCTGTTACATGTGTATTGAATTCTATCCATATATAATATGCTTCAAAAAGAGTTTAAATATCTTATTTTTGTAGTTATACAAGTTTGGGAAAAATAGGATTTCCATTTCAAAGTTTGATTTTTGGAAAATACGATTTTTGTGTTTAAGCCAAATTTCAATATCACAAAATGGTTCAAATAGTTTGTAATATGTATTAAATTTTAGTCACACATATTTATTCTTCAAATATTTACAAGAACTTATTTTTATGGACTTAATATTATTTTTGGGAATTTATTAGAATTAAATTAACCAAGTTTCTATCCCAAATTACCCAGCCAGATCAGCTGGCGGTCGACCGGACCAGTGGTCGATCGACCAGACTGGTCGACCGATGTCCACGAGGGACGTGCATAGGCCAGCCAAGTAGGTCGGTCGACTGGGCAGTCGACCGACTGAAAGCACCCAACTCTTGGGTGCGGCCAGTCGACTGGGCAGTCGATCGGCAAGCTTGGCCAAGTTAACCGGGCGGTTGACTGGAGGCACAACGATCAGAAAAATGATCGTTGGGCCGGGCAGTCGACTGGAAGGGCATTTCTGCACTTTCCAGCTGCCAACGGGCAGATTTTTGAGAGGCCTATAAATAGCCATCTCTTTGGTTGATTTCAATAAGAATTTTGAAGAGCAAATTTTCCCATCTATAATAGTGTTTTAGCAGCAAGTTTTAAAGAGTTTTTGTGGTTAAAAGATTTATCTTTATTTATTTTCAAGGGCTGGAAAAATCAAGGAAAAATAGAGTTTTTGAAAATTTGGTTTTGATCTTCATTTCTATCTTCATCTAGTATTTTTTTCAAGTATTTTTATTTGTGATTTGTTTTTCAAACACCTTGTTTTCTCACACTTGAGCTATCATCTCTATCCTATTATAGGATCTTATTTTTTGTGGGAAAATTAGTTTGTGGTCTATTATGATCACCAAAGTTGTTTGTGGTCTTTGAGATCATCAAGTTGTAATCATTTCTCTGCCTTGGGTTTGTAATCATCCCTCTTGTGTAGAGGTAATTGAGATTGTGCTTTGGGTTTATGGATATCCCTCTTGTATAGAGGTGATTGTGGTGTAGTTTGACTTTGTTCCTTTATCCCTCTTGTGTAGAGGTGATAGTTGTTTTGGCTTTGTGCCTTGCCTCTTGTGTAGAGGTGGTTGTGTTGGAGAGAGGAGTTGTGTACTCCTAACCTTATACTTGTCATTCCTCAGTGGAGGTTCTCTGTGTAGGAGGTCCTGTGTGGACATAGTGGAAATCCTTCTGTGTGAAGGCGGGGACGTAGAGCAGTGGCTCGAACCTCGAAATATATCTCGGTGTTTGTGTTTGATCCACTATTTCTTAACTCTCTCTCTTTTATATCTTACATTGTTTCATATTATTCATATCATATATATGCTTGGTATTGATTGTGTGCCGCACTAGTGTTGAACTAAGAGAGCTTCATATAGCACCTCAACTCTTATTTAGAGGAATTTAGAGGAGATAGTCCAGAGCCTGTCACCGGAAATTCGGCTGCACTCTTTGGTAACACTTAGTATGCTGTAATTTGTTTTTAATTCTGCATCATTTTTCATTAGATTAGCCATACACCTATTCACCCCCCTCTAGGTGTATTTTCCCATAACCTTTGGTACCGCGGTTAAATTGCAATCACACTTCAGACAAACACTTCTGAAACTCTGTCTGTTCCTCAATCAAAATTTTAGCGTCATTACCGGGGACGAAACGGTATTTGTTTTAATTACTAATTACGTAATCTTTCTTCTCTGTTTTTTGTGTACAGAAACAGAGTACAGGAAATTAGTAATTGCAAAACACCAACAAGAGCTTTGTGACTATGCCCAAGAAGGAAGAGCACCTAACTCCATCACCAAGCTGCCAAATGCGACAAAAGCCGCGTTTTTGTGGCTATAGAGTAGAGTTGGTCACCCTGCTTCTTTGCAAGATGATTGAATTGCAATTATATAGCTTCTGTAGTTGTTATATTTTCATGTTATCTTATTCTACACACTAATTTCTAATCACAACAGATTGCATGTAATTGCTTAAAACACGATTAGATATTGCATCTTAGGGCATTCGTTAAATTCTCTTTCATTTTAAATTACTGTTGAAAAGCGTTGGAGATAAGGTACATCTGCATTGCACCTAAATTAGGAAATACTTTTGGTGATTTACAATTGCTTTGAGTGATTATTTATCTATTTACTTGCACACGTTGTACTAAAATGACTTAAGAACAAATCCATAAACAGGACAAGGTGGGAAAATCATGACCCTCCCTTAGCCCATAAACCATATCTCCTCCCTCACTAACCCAATCCTAATTAAAATCTGAGTAGATGTTAACTTTAAGGACATCTCAGACTCACTAGGAGATTGACATAAGGAGGAAGTTGTTAGAATTTAACTCTTGTCAGATCGGTGACTAGGCAAGGGATTAAGAGGCAAAACCTCGAAGAACAGTGGTTTGGCATAATTAGCCCACTGATCTTGCCAACAACCTGGCTGATTAACTTATGGTTAGATTCTGTAATATACCTCCCTGGATAATCTAACCAGTTAGGAGTCGTCTAGGTCTAAGGTCTACACTTACATAGGCTAGATTTTTTTTCTTTTCTTTGTTTTGATTTATTTTTTTGTGTGATATGGATTATAATTATAATTTTTCCCATGCTAATGTAAATTTATATTTCACCCTGATCTCTTTTAACTTGAATTACACCAACCCGGCATAACATAACTTTAACCAACAAAATTTTAGCCTACCAAGTATGCCGAGTTGGTCTGATCTAACTCAACACATGCCCCAACCTCAATATTATGGATAAAAAGTCAGAATAATCATCTCTACTCTTTATTGAGTCAATGGAGATACAACTCCCTCAGGTCATATGGTCAACCACCTTACCAACCTTCAGCTTCATATGTTCCTTGTTAAGATCGCCCTATAGAAGAAAATATGACTTCGATAATATGCTAGAAGAAGTCAAGCGATGACTTAAAAGCTAGAAGACTCATGATCCTATCAAAATTTCAAACTTCAAGATCCATACTCAATTTATCAAATCTCACCACAACAAGTAGAACCTACCGACTTGGACAAAAGTATGGAATCAATGATTTTGTCCCAGAATGATTCCCTCGATAGGTTAGAAGCATAAATGGATCATTTGAATGAGCAAATTCTCAAATTTTAAAACATCCTTGACATTTTTAACCAACTTGATAGGAACCAAGAATTATGGTGTTTTAGAGATCTTGACCAACATTCAATTTTAACACATCAAGTTAAACTTGACCAATCCCGAACCTTAGATGAATTGGCAAGTTTTGTCTTCAAGAAAATTGAACTTGACTGTGAATGTGAACCCAATCCTCAACTTTGTAATTTAGTTACAAACTTTGAATCTATATTGACTCTGGTGTCCTTACCCAATTTGGACCCAATTTCCGAGCCAACATTAATTCCCATACTCATAAATCATGACATTGAATCACATCACTTATTGTGGATAGTCACATGTTATTGATGGATCACACATGTGAACTTAAATTCTTTGATTTGAAACCAACTATTGAAGAAAGACTGACTCTCGAACGTAAACTTGATTTTCCCAAATTAGCATTGGCTCCTAAACCTTTCATTATAGAGTCCAAGTCAACCATTCACCCAAGTCTCATTCTATTGTTGGACCAAGGTGTAGACAATTATGACTCCGAGATGGTTTTTCATGATTGGACCGGGATAATTTTAATGTCAAGGTCTTGCATGATCCTATTCACTTGGGGATTGTAAAAATGTAAAAAAAGAAAATGGTCATCAAAAGTGGGTTCCTTGATAATCTACAAGATTTAGATTAGGTAGAAACACTTGGTCCAGTCCCACCACTGCTGGAACCACCACCTTAGGTAACATTTTGCCTTCCTTTTTTTCTTTTTCATGCATTCTTACATTTCATTCATGCATTGAAAATAATGCATGACATAGGAGTGGGGGAGGGTTTACTAACATACTAGCATAGGTTTTTACTAACATAAAACATTTTTTTTTAAAAACATTTTCAAAAAGGAAACAATATTTTGACTTATTTTGGTAAATAATTAAGTTAATTTTAAGGAATAAGAAAATCATAATTAAGATTTCTTCATACTCAGTTTAAATAAGATTATTTGTTTGATTTTTAGGATTAGGAAGAAAAAATTGGAAGAAAAATTTACTCTTGATTTTTAACTTAATGAAGTATACATTCTTCATACACTTACATACTTATAATTCAAAACAAAGACTCTTGTGCCTTATATATATATATATATATATATATATATATATATTATATATATATATATATATATATATATATATATATATATATATATATATATATATATATAGAAAATAAACAAATCTAATTATTGATTGTTAGATGCTTTGGCCTAAGCAAACCTTGGTATTTATGCATAAGGTAATTAGGTAAGTTTGAAATATATATATAGAGAGAGAGATAGACTTTTATCATTCCAAAAGGATTTGAGGCCGAATCGTTCCCACTCAAATTCAACTCTCTGACATTCGAATACAAGATCTACACCATTGAAGTTGATCTATATTATTTTAAGTATCTATATACCAAAAATTTAGTATTTTGAATACTTTTTGCCCATCCAGATATCTGCCATCTTGAACAAGATGTAACCCACATGCGTGAAGGAGGTCTAGATGTTGAACGGAAGCTTCGCTGCCCTGAACTGATTGATCAGCGGTCCACAGACAAGTGCAAACTCTTCTTCCAAGCCTTGAAGAAAAATGGGGTTAATTTCCACTGGAACGAGGAATGCGAGTCAACTTTCCAAGGTATGAAGAAATATGCAGCTTCACCACCACTCTTGTCCAAGCCAACCTCGGGGGAGATATTGTTCCTTTATCTAGCCTCTCAGAGTCAGCCATGAGCAGAGCACTAATTTGGGGAGACGAGGGCATGCAGAAGCCGGAATACTACGACAATTGTTTCATGAATGGACCGCAAACCCGATATCAAAGGCTAAAAAAGTTAGTGCTTGCTCTCTTCATCATCTCGAGGAAGCTCAAGTACCACTTCCAAGCCTTCTCGATCACGGTCCTCACATAGCATCCTTAAGAAGTATTATAAAGAACCCAAAAGCGATGGGACGGATATTGAAATGAGGCTCAGAGCTGAGACCATATAGACTCAGATTCGAGCCGAAGACAACAATCCAAAGGCAGGTATTAGCGGACTTTAGTGCTGACTTCATGATCGTACACGTATTTTTGTATTATTTTTATTAAATTCCCACATTTATCCTGTAATAAATCTCGCTAATTTCTTGTCTTAATGTCTTACTTTGTAGGTTTGTCTAAATGAAGGAAGAGAAGATAAGACCAAATAAAAGCCAGTTAAATTCTGATTTAATTGGATTTAGTTGGTTAACTGAAGATAAAGCCAAATAAATACAGTTAAAATCAAATTTAGAAGAATCAATTTGGTTAGCTTGAAGAATCAAAGGGATATTGTTAAAATCCAGAGATCTAAAAGAGATATTATCAAAAGATCTTTTCTATTGGGCAAGCGATTTTATCCATATCTCCAACCTTATCAGAAGATCTTTTCTGTTGGGCTAGCGATTTGGTCTCATCATCAAGCACGCTCTCCCTTATTCATTTCAACATATAAATACCACCCCTTTAGAAGGCAAAGCGACACCACTCAGCAGAGAGTTTAGGCTATTTTTTGTTTTAGTTTTTAACTTAGGTTTTTTCTTTTTCTTCTTATGTAATTTTTCATTTCTTTATGTAACTTAGGTTAGAGAAGAGATTTATGTGAGTAAGAGAAAGAGAGTTGTATTGAGAGTGACACCATTGTAATTCTTTTCTCCTTTCTTTCATAGTTTTTCAATTTAATCGAATGTTGCATTTTATATTATTCTTTTTCTTGTTTTTGTTTTACTTTCCTCTATGATGCTTGCAATCTAAATGAATCTGATGCCTTGAATATGCCTTGCCCTTACAAGTGTCATTGATGGCTTATGATGATGGATAACTATTTCTGTTTTATTTTCTGCTTGTACTTTAATTCGATAGCTTAGGTTGGAGTGGGGAAGATCCTATATGCCATGCTTTGCTTGCCTTCAAGCCAAGGTAAGTCATTGCAATGGATCCACAGTAAGCAAGTTTCGAAGAGGTAAGTATTATTTAGTTTTTTTTATTTTAATTTTTAGTTTAGAATCTCACTTTTAAATCAATCGTTTGTTCATATATTTAATTCTTTTTTTTTAGTTAGTTTTCTTTTTTTTTTTAAACAACAACAACACAATATCTTCTTCCATCTTCTTTTATTTCAATATTAACATTTTTTATTTTTTCTTTCTAAAATAGAAAAAGAACGTTTACCTATTTTTTATAAACTTGAAAAGAAACTTACTAAAATCTTCTAATGCAGTCCCACCTTGTGCATCACGACCTGCATAGCCACTTGCTATAGCGGTAGTATTGAGAACCTAGCACGTTTCTAAACTCTGTATATTTCTGTGCAGGTTCAAACTCAATCACTTCACCCCGGGAGCCACAGAGCATTATTACTTACTAGAAGGATGAATTCTGAATGTGGATGGAGTTTCAAACAGTGTGGATTCAGGCATCGGAGTTGTCCCAAAAGACTATTTTCTTTGAATTTTCAAACACTTTAAAAGCAAATAGATATTAAGAATTTTTGAACCCAAAACTTTTTTGCTGAAAAACACTTAAAGAGTATGGAAATTTTCTCTCTAAAAATCTTGGTAAAAACTGGCCAAAGATTGGGGTATTTATAAGCCCAATCAAAATCTGCCCGTCGGCAGCTGACTAGGCCTAGAATGGCCTTCCGGTCGACCGGCTAACGGTCAAAAAATTGATCGTTGAGCCTGCCGGTCGACCGCCCAGTCGACCGTGCCCAGAACCAGAGAGCAACGGTTCTCTGGCCGGTCGACCGCCCGGTCGACCGGGACAACCCGAGAGTGGGTTGCCTTTAGTCGGTCGACCGCTCGGTCGACCGGCCAACTGATATGGCCTTGTGCACGTCTTGTGCACATCCGGTCGACCATTTCGGTCGACCGGCTCTGGGTCCGGTCGACCGGTCGGTCGACCGCCAGAGCCTGGCAGACTGAAAAATAGGATTTGAAAACTGGGTTTTTTATATCCTATTAAATCCCATAAAGTCTCTAAAAATTCACAAAAATAAGTTCTTGTATTATCTTTGATATACAAACATGTGTGAAAAAATTCAACACATATTTCAAACTATTTGAACCATTTTTGTGTTATTGAAATTTTGTCGAAAATAAAAAACCGTATTTTTTAAAACTTGAATTTTTGAAATGGAAAATCGTTTTGTCCAAAACTCATCCAAGTACAAAAACGTGATATTGAAACAATTTTTAAGCATGTTGTATATGGATATACTCCAATATACATGAAAGATATATATATATATATATATATATCAATGTTTTTGACTTAAAATCCAAAAATAAGTTTTGTTAAAATACAAAAACTCCAAACTCATGAAATAGACTATCAAACTAAGTTTGTTTAAATAGTTGAAGTATAGATGTATATAGAACAAATCTAATATACATTAAACCATGTAAACTTGTTTTGATACTATCTATTCATGAAAACCAAGATTGGTTAAATCAAAAACCGAAAACCAATAAACATGAAACTTAAAACAAGTGTGTGTGTTGTGAACTTGAGCATATCACACTATCTAATCTTTAACAGTGGATCTAAAACATAAACTAAACTATGTACCGAGGTCTTCTTGTAGAGCGCTGTCTCCAAGTCGACTCGATCTAAACCGTGATCCACCGAGCTTGACTCCAATGAGTGCTAGATATGAACTTGACGCAGGGCTCTTGAATCACCATGTGAAAGCTCCAAAACACCTTTGTTTAAGCTAATCACCTACTAATTGCTTGGCTAAATATCTGAAACTAAACATCATGAGATTATTAGTAAATTATAATTACATGAGTTAATCATCATCAAAACTAGAGTGGAAGGCCTCTGGGCCAACAATCTCCCCCTTTTTGATGATGACAAAACTCATGGAGTTATATACGCATGGATTAAAGTTAAGCTTCAAGGAAGCTCTCCCTTAACTCATGCATAGTAATAAACAATAAAATATGCAATGAATACTAAATATGAATACGCATCAACATGCATAATAAACATGATATGCATCAATATGCATAAAACAATGAACATGAACATGCTCTTGATATCAAATAAAAAACATGCTCTTGATACCAAATAAATTATTTCTTCTTTTCATAAACATGTTCTTTCAAAACAAAACATCAAACCATGTTCTTGATACCAATATCAACAAAACATTAAAAACAAACTGTCTTGATACCAATATAAAAACATGCATATAAACTTAAAACATGCATATAAACTCAAATACTTCTCCCCCTTTTTGTCAATCATCAACAAAGGGATGAAAGAAAACAATAAAATATGATCTTCTCCTTTTTGTCCGAAAAAATACTTCGAGGGGTGAAATCAAAACAAACATGATACAAATTAAAAAATATATCAATGTAGTGCATCATGATACCAATTGTAAGTGAACAAATAGGTAAACCAACAAAAATTTTGAGAAATACCAATTGAAAGTAAATGAGGTATTGAAAACCAATCTTTAAGAAACCAATTGAAAATACCAATTGAAGGTACATAAAATATTTTTGAAGAAACCAATCAAAATTTTGATATCAATTGAATGATCTTGATATCAATAGTAAAAATTAGTACCAATTGAAAGTAATTTTTCATTAGGAGAATATAATATCAAAAATAATCAATATCATCATAAAGTGTGGGAGTGAAATACCAAAGATAAACAACACCAATTAAACAGTGAAATATGAATTTTCTCCCCCTTTATGAAATACCAAATAAGATGATGCATAAGCTTGTATAGAGATACCAATTGAAAAATAATCAATTAAAATATAATAGGCATTTAAGAAATCAAGCTCAGGATAACCAAAATTTGTGCTTAAAGATATAGGGTATAGTAAGCACAAATAAAGCATATATATATATATGTATGAAAAATTGAATACCAATCGAAATTGATACTATTTGAAATGTAAGCATACATATATAAAAACATATATGAGTATACAAAAAGAATGTCAATATAGATACCAATTGAAAAGATCCAATGATACCAATTGAAAACATAATAAGATCAAGTGTATAACTCATACTACCTACCACCCATTTCATGCACATGTTTAAATGGATTTTCAATAATAAGCATACAAGGCATGGTCGCCCAACCAACCGCCCTTGGATGGGTAGGGTTTTCAAAAATAATTTTGAAAATATAGTATGTTTGAAAAACTCTACCATAATGAAGAATACGAACTAGTTATATAAAAAAATTTGTAAACTAGTACGAAATCCTTCAAGTAAGGAATAAAACAAAAATATATTTCATGAAAAACATGTAGATCACATGATCACCAAAACACTCAAAATCTATATAGCACAAATTGTACTCATGAAAATAAAATCATGAGAAAACATTAAATAAAGTGAGTGTATAAGTGTTATGTGAAACACATTATCATGAAAATAGGCAATTAAGCTCAAAATTCCTAAAAACATGAAACACAAGAAAATCATCAAAACTAGAATCCTTCAAGGTATATGTATGTCATGTATAAACTAAAGTATACATATATATCTCAACATAATGAGTCCACAAAAGTATATGCATGAAGGCAAGTGGCTCAAGGATGTATATGTATAACTAATAGTTTAGACGAGATAGACATATACATGAAGTTCAACATAAACATGAAAAACATGTACAAAATGGGGATACAGGTCAAATGTATGAATCATCAAAACTAGATTATACTAGTACATCTAATGGGTACAAATAAGCATTCAAGCACAAACATATAATAGTCTATTTGTGGCTCACTAGTTGTACAAGTATATATCCAAGTTTTAATGAAAACTAACATCCAAACAAGTAATCAAAACATGAAGCATAGAAATCAAAACAAAACTCATAAACATACATACGATCATTATGTACATGCACATGCATAGATCTAGAACATACACATCAGTTAAAACAACTGTGAGAACACAAAGGTATAAATCCATATTAAACATGGGTGTCTCAAATAACTAATCATGTATATCACTAATCTAAATATCATGGAATATAACATACTAATCATGAAAAATCAAAACATGCTAAAATTAATGATATGAAAAGCATGTAAACAATAATGAGGAGTAAGAAATCGTTACCAAAACCTAGAAGGTAACTCTCCATGTCTCCAAAACAAGGTGGTTCTCCCACCAAATTCCCCTTGAAAGTGATGCATCCAAAAAGTCCTCTTTTAGCTCGGAACGCATCCACCTCAAGGCACCATCACTCTCACGTCATACGAGAGCACACACCTACATCAAATATAATAGGGGTGGTCTTTGGTACCAACACTCTTTTGGGTCCATGGGGGTTAGCTCCTTTCCTAACCCAAACAAACTTAGTTACTAAATTTGAATCATGCATACGATCATAACAAAACTTAGCAAGGTGGCCCTTACGTCCACAATGTGTACAAGTGTACACATGAGCATACATCGTGTTATGGGTGTGAACGTGGGAAGCATGTGTATGCCGTGGTTTGTGTGCATTCATAAGAGGAACTTGTTTCTTTCGAAACATAGATTCCAATCGTGTATGATTCAAAACACAATGGCTCAAAGTGGAGCCCAAACAATCAACACTCTTCTTTAAATTATATATATCATTTTCAATTATGGAAGAAGAGGAGCATGCAATAGGTGTGCTAGAATGTGAAACTACACTAGCATGACAAACATGTGTATCTAAATCAACTTTCGAAGATTTATTTTCATTTAAGCAAACTTCTAAATCTTTTGAAATCAAATCTATTTTGTTTTTCAAAGAAATATTTTTTTAATACAAAATCAAGTTTTGAAGTTAAAGTCTCATTTTTCTTCAAAACATCATTGCAATCATTTCTATTTTTCAAAATATCATTTTCTTTTATGGTAAGTTCAAGTTTAGATTTCAATGAATCCCTTTCATTAGAAATCTCCACTTTCTCTTGCAAAACCAAATATAGTTTTGAACACAAATCCTTAATTTCTTTGTTAAGTTCAAAACTCTTCTTTTTCGAAAGATTATATTTTTCTAACAATTTTTCACATACAATTGAAAGTTCTTCATTCAAAGCATTGGCATCAATATAATCATCACAAGAAGAACTAGCATCATCACCATCTAATTGAGTTTCTGAGTAAACCTCAAGGGAGTCATTCCCTTGGACCATGTAGTATTGTTGCTCAGATTCTCTACTAGATTCATCCTCCGTTTGGATTGACAATTGAAGCTTGGAGGAGGTCAACGTGTTCCACACTGCAAAAGCGGAATCACAGTTAGAAACAATCATAAGATATTCTTTATTAAGCGTGCTTCTAAGTGCCTCAAGGGCTTGTGCATTGGCCTCTATATGCTTGCTATTATCAAGATAGAATTTCTTGGTAGTGGCAAGGAAAACATGCAAGCCTAGGGTTTTCAAGTACATGGACATCCTAAATTTCCACATGTCAATGTTGGAGACATCAAACATGGGAGGTGTCAAGCAATGCATAAGTGTGTGTAAACAATATACATGTGCAAATGCAAATGATAGATTAGCAAAATCAAGATCACACTCCTAGGTGGTTAAACCTAATATCATGAGCGTAGGCTCTGATACCAATTGTAAGTACACCTAGAGGGGGTGAATAGGTGTATGGCTAATCTAATGAACAAAATGCGAAAATTAAAACTTAAATGGAAAAACACTTAATGTAACCAACGAGTGTAGCCGAATTCCCGGTGAAGGGCTCTGGACTAACTCCTCTTGATTCCTCTGAATAAGAGTTGAGGTGCTATATTAAGCTCTCGTGGTTAAACACAAGTGAGGCACACAAACAAACACAACCAAGCATATTGGAGTGATATGACAATATGAATGATCCAAGGCACAAAGTAATAGAGAGAGTTAGAGTCAATGGATCAATCGCTAACACACGGATATGTTTCGAGATTGAGCACACAGCTCTACGTCTCCGCCTTCACACAGAAGGATTTCCACTAACTTGTCCACACAGGACTCCCACACAGGGAACCTCCACTGAAGATTTGGGGCAAATACAACTGGGAGTACACAACTTCTCTCTCAATTACAAACACAACATCTACACTTAGAGGCTAGGCATAAAGCCACACAAATCAACCTCACAAATGAGGGATAGGCACAAAGCCAAACAACCAATCAACCTCTCACTAGAGGGATAGGGCATAAAGCCACCACTCCACAAATCAACCTCTACACAAGAGAGATAACACAAAGTAGGAGGGTTTACAACTTAGTGATCAAAAGACCACAAACGAATTCTTTTCCCACAAAAATAAAGATCCTATAGAAAGGATAGAATGATAAGCTCAAGTGTGAGAAAACAAAGTGTTTCGAACAAAGAAAATCACTTGGAAAATCTCAAAATAGATATAGAATTTTTAGACCAAAAGCAAATTCCCAAAAGACTATTTTCTTTGAATTTTCAAATACTTTAAAAACAAATAGATATTAAGAATTTTTGAACCCAAAACTTTTTTGCTGAAAAACACTTAAAGAGCATGAAAATTTTCTCTCTAAAAATCTTGGTGAAAACTGGCCAAAGATTGGGGTATTTATAAGCCCAATCAAAATCTGCCCGTTGGCAGCTGATTAGGCCCAGAATGGCCTTCCGATCGACCGGCCGGTCGACCGGCCAACGGTCAAAAAATTGACCGTTGAGCCTGCCGGTCGACCACCCGGTCGACCGTGCCCAGAACCAGAGAGCAACGGCTCTCTGGCCGGTCGACCGCCTGGTCGACCAGGACAACCCGAGAGTGGGTTGCCTTCAGTCGGACGACCGCTCGGTCGACCGGCCAACTGATATAGCCTTGTACACGTCTTGTGCACATCCGGTCGACCGGCTCCTGGTCCGGTCGACCAGTCGGTCGACCGCCAGAGCCTGGCAGACTGAAAAACAGGATTTGAAAACTGGGTTTTTAATATCCTATTAAATCCCATAAAGTCTCTAAAAATCTACAAAAATAAGTTCTTGTATTATCTTTGATATACAAACATGTGTGAAAAAATTTAACACATATTTCAAACTATTTGAACCATTTTTGTGTTATTGAAATTTTGCCGAAAACCAAAAACCGTATTTTCCAAAACTTGGATTTTTGAAATGGAAAATCGTTTTGTCCAAAACTCATCCAAATACAAAAACATGATATTGAAACAACTTTTAAGCATGTTGTATATGGATATACTCCAATATACATGAAAGATATATATATCAATGTTTTTGACTTAAAATCCAAAAATAAGTTTTGTTAAAATACCAAAATTCCAAACTCATAAAATAGACTATCAAACTAAGTTTGTTTAAATAGTTGAAGCATAGATGTATATAGAACAAATCTAATATACATTAAACCATGTAAACTTCTTTTGATACTATCTATTCATGAAAACCAAGATCGGTTAAACTAAAAACTGAAAACCAATAAACATGAAACTTAAAACAAGTGTGTGTTGTGAACTTGAGCATATCACACTATCTAATCTTTAACAATGGATCTAAAACATAAACTAAACTATATACCGAGGTCTTCTTCTAGAGCGCCGTCTCCAAGTCGACTCAATCCAAACCGTGATCCACCGAGCTTGACTCCAATGAGTGCTAGATATAAACTTGACGCTCGGGCTCTTGAATCACCATGTGAAAGCTCCAAAACGCCTTTGTTGAAGCTAATCACCTACTAATATCTTGGCTAAATATCTGAAACTAAACATCACAAGATTATTAGTAAACTATAATTACATGAGTTAATCATCATCAAAACTAGAGTGAAAGGTCTCTGGGCCAATAGGGTCCTACCCTGACGGCTACCCTCAGGGAGTTTTCTAAAAGATGGAGACTCGCCCACAATAACTGCTCGGAGTCAGCCTATATCGGATCTCCACCCTGACGGCCACTCGAGTGAGTCAACAGTCTACATTGGGTCCTACCCTGACGGCTACCCTTGGGAGTCTCTTGAAAGATAGAGACTCGACAATGATCACAGTTCTTACAAAAGACCCTAATTTTAAATTAATAAAAGGACTATGATCGTAGTCACAGTCTTCTAATAAAAAATTGCAATCATAATAACAATCCTTACATAGGACTGCGATCATGAGTCGCGGTCCTCATATCAGCATCACCATCATCAGTAGAACCCCGTTCACTGACATCGAATGATCCTCAAGTTTTTTTAGATCTAAATACCACATCGAGCACAAACTCAAACAAACCTCAACGCGAGCACGAGCAAACAAGATCTGCAAAAGGTCGATCCCAAAAAAGATTAGTCTGGGGGCTCTGCTCCCTGAGACCCCTGGGAGGAGGGTTTCCCACTCCCTTCTAGCCCCACGATGACCTGACCGTGTAGGTCAACCCGTGAATTACTCTGAGTCGGGGTCAGGGTTGAGGAGACAGCAATGTTGGGGACGATAGGAAATGGTAAAAGAGGATATGAAAATATATAAAGAAGTTGTGACTGTGAGAATTAATTTGCACTGATGTGGATGAGTCTGTAGTAAATAAAATTGGAAGCTGAATTTTTTTCTAATTATGAAGCAAAGTAGGTAGTTATAACAAAATTTTCCTAAAGCAAAGCTCGAACTGACTTCCATCTATGGGAATCCTTATTTGACTTAGCTGAGTGTCTTCACTAGCATCCACAAATTTTTTAATCTCTATTTTTCTTTTTATATTTTCGTGAATAGAAAGATTAAATTTATTAAAAAATCAATTTTCTTTTTGTGGAATTACACTTTTCATTAAAACTATAAGGAGACCATGAAGCACTAAATAGTTTCTTATCTCCAAGAAATTAGGAGGAAATCCATGCACCATATCTACATGGCTCATAGGGCCCTACCAAACACTAGTTATGGAAAATCATTACTCTATTAACAATTTAATATAACCTATTATTTCTATTTATTCTCCAGTAAAAAAATTAAGTTTCTTTTTATTTTAAAATAGAGAGATTTAACAAAAATAAACTAGAGGTCCATGTGTTAGAGGTCCACGTGTCAGAAATCTAAGCCCGCTGTAAGAAGTTTTGTCTAACAGATATCACAACCGACGAAGAAAGCCTGTGATGGTTCATCTTCACCTATTTCCATTTTTTGCCACAGCAAAAAAAAATCCCCATTCTTTTCTGGCAGAGAAAACATCACTTGTTTTTTCCCCCACTTTTTTACGTTCCTTCCCCTTTTTAATAAATTTTCTTGATCAAATTATTTATCTTCCTCTTCTTTGTCTCACTTTTCAGTTAGTTTCTCTCCCTCTCTTTCTTGTTCATCAATTGATATCCCTCTTGATATCTAATATTCAAGTAGGACTCTAAATGATGCCCAATTGAACTACATTAAATCAAGAAAGAATTTTGGCTGCAGTGTTTGCTTTGTAGAATTTTCGACCATACCTGCTTGGGTCGAAAATCACCATCTTCACAGATCATTCTGCACTTAGATACCTCATGCATAAGAAGAATGCCAAGGCCCGACTCATTCGTTGATCCTCCTTCTTCAAGAATTTGATCTCAAGATTCAAGACAAAAATGACGTAGAAAACATTATCTCTGATCATCTCTCATGTATATCCAATGCTCCTTGCAATGAATTCTCGATAAATGACAACTTTCCTAATGAACAACTCTTAGTTGCCTTTAGGAATTATGGTTTGTGAACATAATCAACTACATAGTCACAAACCAAACACCATTTCATTGGACGAAACAGGATGTGTATCGATTTTTATCTCAAGTCTAGTATTTTTTTGGGAGAAACCATATCTTTTTAAATATTGTTCTGACCAATTCATTAGGAGATGCATCCCCAACAAGGAAGTCAAGAGTATTCTTTCCTTCTGTCACGAGCTTGCATGTGGCGAACATTTTAGTCCCTCCAAAACTGCTGAAAAAGTATTAACAAAGTGAGTTCTATTGGCCCACTTTGTTTAATGATGCCTATAAATTCTGCAAAACGTGCCCAAAATGTCAAATGATAGGTAGGATCTCAAAACACAGCATGATGCCCCAAAACCCAATTCTAAAACTAGAACTTTTTGACATTTGGGGCATTGACTTTATGGGTCCTTTTCTTAATTCATCTAGGAACCAATACATCTTGGTTATTGGGGACTATACGTCTAAGTGAGTTGGAGTTATTCCTAGCAAGACGAATGAAAACAAGGTTGTTGTAAAGTTCTTGAAAGAGAATATTTTCTCGCGCTTCGGAAACCCTCGTGCCACAATCAGTGATAATGGCATCGTTTCTGCAACATATCTTTTGAAACTCTTATGCGAAAATATGCTATCATACACAATTTGTCCAGACCATATCATTCTCAGAGGTCTTAAATAGACAAATAAAACTAATCTATTTCTTGGAATCGGTGCCGAAAAAGAAACGACAATGGGCCTATTTGACCCAATATATCGGTAAGATCACCTTTACATTTTATTTCATATGTTTATACATTTCATTCATACATTAGAAATAATGCATGAGATAAGTATGGGAGAGGAGCATTAAAATTTAACATGAAAAAAATTTGAAAAGGGAAACAATATTTTGATCGATTCTTGTAAGAAATTAAGTTAATCTTAAGGAATAGATAAATCATAATTAAGATTTCTTTATACTTGATCAAAATTAGATTATTTGTTTGATTTCTAAGTTTAGGAAGAAAACTGAAAAAGTAATTTGATCTTTATTTTTACCTTGATGAAATATGCGCTCTTTACATGCATTTACAAACTTAGGATTTAAAACAAAGACTATTGTGTCATATAGAAAAAGAAAAGAGAAAATATATATATCCTCTGATTAAGCTGGGTAGTTGTGCTCATAAAGCATAAGTATTCACTCCTAAAATTAGGTTAATGTCATCAATAAACCCTTAATTTTGTGACTTTGTTTGCTTAAGTCCTTAAGTCTAAGGGTGTTTTTCCCACCCGGTGCCCTAAAACTGTCCGGTTTAGGAGTCACCAACTAAAGGCTCGTTATATGGGCGAATTAGAAAGCCTAATAGAACTAAAGGATAATACTGCTATAACAAAAATAATAAGGCATAAGAGTTGGAGTTGAAGAATCCCGAGTCATATATTCACAGTCATAATAGTGCATATGATTTTAGGTAAATAGACTATATGAAAAATATAGTTTGAATCCTTACCTTAATTGATAATAAGTTCTTGCATAGAGATTAAGTTTAGGAAAGTATAGTTTGGTAATCCTATGACTTATTCATTACTTTATTTTTGCAAGAATTCTTAAAAAAATTTCTCTCTTTCAAAATGCTTTTTCAAAAATACCGATACTTTGTTTTTCTTTCTTTTATGAATTTTGTGGGTGTAGTTCATTGAAAACTCAGGAAACTACAAATCTTGCTTTAGGGGTAACCAAGAGGTTTAAACGCTTGTTGCACATGCTCAGTGCAGTCGCGTGGCCTGCGAAAGTGCCTTAATAGATCTCTTAACTTTTTTTTATTTTTGCTCGAGGACAAGCAATGAATGTGTGGGTGATGTTGGAAAGAGAGAGTTTACTGATGGGGAAGTTGACAAGGATCGTTGAAGGTCGTCGAGTGATCGCCAAGGAGGTCGACGACAAAAGGACGAAGGAAGAAGCAGCAGCACAGCAGCAGAAAAGCAGCAGGTGCAGGTGATCGGTCAACCGGTTCGGTCGACCGCCCGCACAAGCAGGTAATCGGTCGACCGGCCCGATCGACCGATGTGCACAACGTGCACAAGGAAAGAGCTCGGTCGACCGCCCGGTCGACCGACTGAAAGTACCCAACTCTCTGTTGGGCACCCGGTCGACCAACCGGTCGACCGGTGAAGGGGTCGGTCGACTGCCCGGTCGACCGACAGTCGGGTGCGGATAATTTTGTGCTGATTCGGAAATCTGTGTATTTAAGGACTGCTGTTGGTTTCTAAGGTTTGTACCTGGAAAAGAGAAGATTGCTGGAACTTGCTGGAGCTCTCTTGCACTCAAAGAGGCTGCTAGCAATTGTAATCATCTTCCAAGTAAATTAATCTTTCTTTGATTGCCCCGAGGACGTAGGCATTGAGGCCGAACCTCGTTAAATTGTTGTTTGCATGTGTTTTCTCTTGGTGTTTGGTATTTGTGCTGTTTGAGATTGTTCTTCGTGCTTGTGAGATTCAGGGGATCCTCATCTGGTTGTTGTCGTAGTCGTAACAAGTGATATCAGAGCTTCCCAGGTTTCGCTTGGGATTTGTTTGGAGATTCGGAGGGGCTCGAGATCTGATTCGGTGGAGATCGTGTGTCGATCTCAGATCAGAGGTATTCGTGTTCGTGGGATCGTGTGTCGATCTCAGGAGGACGTAAGGAGGGCTCGTGGAATCAGTGGTGGAGTAGATCCGGTGAGAAACTCAATCTAGGGTTTCAAAGAAAAGGTAAAAATTAAATTTTTATCGAAGTAGTGATCTATTTCCAGTTGATCAATTTTCCGCATAGATAGAGGATCAAGTAATCTAGATGGCAGAAGAAATTGCTTCGGTTAAGACCATGAATCCTCACCCGAGGATTGATGTTGTCAAGTTCAACGGTACAAATAAATTTGGGATGTGGAGGTGCGAGGTTATGGATGCACTGAATGCATTTAACCTTGAGGACACTCTCCTATTGGAAAAGAAGAGGAGCACGACCACTGATGAAGAGTGGGCAAAGATAAACAGGTCGGCGTGTGGGTTGATACGTTCATGCTTGTCGCAAGACATAAAATATCTTGCACAATATGAGACGTCGGCGAAGCATCTGTGGGAAACCCTTGAGAAGAAATACCTGACGAAGAGTGTTGAGTCCAGGTTGCAGCTTAAGAGTAAGCTGTATCGATTTCAGATGAAGAAAGGGAGCACAGTGAATGAGCACATCAACCGATACATGAAGCTTCTTACAGACTTAGTGAACGTGGATGTCATTGTAGAAGAGGAGGACAAGGCGATCATCTTCCTGAACTCACTCCCGGAGGAGGAGTATGAGACATTCACACTGACCTTTATCAATGATAGGCAGACGTTGGACTACCATGAGGTGTCGTCTGCACTGACAAGTTATGAGATGAGGAAGAAGGAGAGACATCCTTCTCAATCAAGCTCATCGGCGGAGGCACTGGAAGTAAGAGGCAGGGGTTCATCGAGGAAGGGCTAGGAGGTGAGAGGAAGATCAAAGTCCAGGCCGGGTTTTAGGGATCTCAAAAGGAATCAGTGTGCCTTTTGTAGGGAGATAGGGCACTGGAAAGTGGACTGTCCGAAGTTCAAGGGGAAGAAGAAGGAGTCGAAGGCTGAAGCAAATCTATCAAAGGTGACGAATACTCAGAGGAGTAGTTCACAGGCAGATGGATCAGATTCGGACTCGTCAGGTTTCTCGTTTTCAGTCAGTTCTCCCATCATTGGTAACTCATGGAAAGATGAGTGGATTCTGGATACAGGTACAACATACCATGCGTGCCCTAATCGGGGCTAGTTTTCCAACTTTGAGAAGCTGGAGGAGTGTTCAGTCGTTATGGGCGATGATCACTCATGTAGCATGGAGGGTGTAGGTACAATCCGAATCAGGATGTTTGATGGGATGGTAAGGGAGCTGAAGGGAGTGAGGTATGTACCTCAGTTGAAGAGAAATCTAATCTCCGTGGGAACTTTGGAAGCATCGGGCATGGTGATATCTGTTCGAGATGGCGATCTCAGGATGATCCAGGGCTCGATGGTGGTGTGAAGGGCGTCCGCCGAGGCAATCTCTACTACTTGAAAGGTAGTACGATTACAGATCAGGTGGAGACTTCGAGTTCCTCAGATGATGGTGGTCCGGAGGTGTGGCAGGGAAAGGTCGGACAGGAAGAAGAAAAGTCTTTGCGAGCTCCTGCAAAGATGGAATTGCTGGAAGGTGCTGCTACCTGCAAGTTGGAAGGTGGACACAGCGTTCTGGACAAGAAGAAGGTGAGATTCAGCACCAATACTCACTGTAATGAAGGTCTTCTTGATTGTGTTCACATGAGCGTATGGGGACCTGCTAAGACGGCATCGCTTGGAGGTCACAGATACTTTGTCTCTTTTGTTGATGGTTCATCTAGGCAGGTTTGGATATATTCAATGAGACAAAGGGGTGAAGCCTTAGATGTGTTGGTGAAGTGGAGAGGAAGAATGGAGAGGCAGATAGGTAGGAAGGTAAAGGAGTTAAAGATTGGTAATGTTGGAAAAGACATGAACCAATTCCTACGATTTGGTCAGAACACAGGTATTGTTACTCACTTCACAACAGGTACAGATGGGTTGGCTAAAGATGTAGTCCATTCCTTGCTGGAGGAGGTTCGGCGGTTGTTGTCTAATGCAGAATTAGACAGGTCGTTTTGGGCTGAGGCGACTGAGTATGCTAGCCATCTCATGAACAGATCGACTGCGATAGGAGGTAAAGCTCCATTCGAAATTTGGTCTGGAAAAGCTGCTCAAGATCATGGTGTACTGCGGGAGTTTGGAAGTCCGGCCTACTTCAGTGCCAAGAATGGCAAGGAGAATCCGCGAGCAAAGAGGTTTGTCTATTTGGGCGTCAAGAGAAACAGCTACAGGTTGTGGGACCCCGAAGACAAGAAGATCATGATGAGCAGGAATGTCACTTTTGGAGAGACTTCAGAGTTGAAGTACACCGTCTCTCAGCAGGTGGAGAGGACGAAGACCAAGGTTGGATCGCAGCGGGTGGAGGTTGATGCTACTCCATCATCTCCAGTTGGTTCGGCATTTGAGGAGACTTCTACGGATGTGACACCGGGTGGAGATCATGAAGTTAGGGTTGATGCTGAACAGGTTGAAGACATTGCTGAGGATGTCGAGTTGTTTGCAGCCATTGGAGCCAAGGTGAAACCACGCTTGTGGGGGAAAGAAGCATGAATCTCAAGCTTGTGATCGCGACAAGCTGAAGTTGAAGGCCGTTGTTCTCCATGATGGTCGTGAGGAGGTTCATATGACTCAGTCTGATAGGTTCACTGCTGCAAATACAAGTACCAGTGTTCGAGCTTGATGAAGCTTATCTAAATGAACTACGGTTGGCTTGATCCTTTTGGGCAAAGGTACGTAGGCAGTCGTAAAGACGCAGTCATTTGGTGATGCAACTCTTATGAAGCTATTTGGGTTCTCAAGAAACTATGTGGATCTTCACGTAGAGGTGAAGAGTTGTAGCCGATGGAACTCCACGTAGAGGTGGAGAGGTTTCACATAGAGGTGAAGCGTTGTGGCCAGTTGCACTTCACGTGGTGGTGAGGTGTTGTGATCTCGATGAACAGGTTGATCTTCTGGTGAGAAGATGTTGAGCTTGCATAAGGAGTGGTGTGCATCCAGTTAAAGCCGATGATGTTTGGTGTGCTCTACACAGACTTGGTTGGACCGTCAGTGGAAGACAGGAAGACTAGATAGAGCTGGTCAGTTGGAGAGTCAGTGTTGGCTCGTGAGGAAGTCTTCGTGAGGTCGTGAAGTCGTGGAGTAGAAGCCACAGTTTGGTGATCGGCATGTATGAAATTCTCCTAAGGTGAAGTGCAGGGAAGGCATGTGCGATGTTTTCCATGGATAGCTGAGCTAAAGATTCCAAGCCGAGATCGTGTGTCGATTCGGCCGAGATCGTGTGTCGATTTCGTCCTATGCGCGCAAGTCGAGATCGTGTGTCGATTTCGCCGAGATCGTGTGTCGATTTGCCAGGTGATAGACTGGGGTTCATTAGAGATCGGCTCAGATTTTAGGAAAAATCTTCGCCGAGGTGGAGAATTGTTGGAAAGAGAGAGTTTACTGATAGGAAAGTTGACAAGGATCGTCGAAGGTCGTCGAGTGATCGCCAAGGAGATCGACGACAAAAGGACGAAGGAAGAAGCAGCAACACAGTAGCAGAAAAGCAGCAGGTGCAGGTGATCGGTCGACCGGTCCGGTCGACCGCCCGCACAAGCAGGTAATCGGTCGACCGGCCCGGTCGACCGATGTGCACAACGTGCACAAGGAAAGAGCTCGGTCGACCGCCCGGTCGACCGACTGAAAGTACCCAACTCTCTGTTGGGCACCCGGTCGACCAACCGGTCGACCGGTGGAAGGGGTCGGTCGACCGCCCGGTCGACCGACAGTCGGGTGCGGGTAATTTTCTGCTGATTCGAAAATCTGTGTATTTAAGGGCTGTTGTTGGTTTCTAGGGTTTGTACCTGGAAAAGAGAAGATTGCTGGAACTTGCTGGAGCTCTGTTGCACTCAAAGAGGCTGCTAGCAATTATAATCATCTTCCAAGTAAATTAATCTCTCTTTCGATTGCCCCGAGGACGTAGGCATTGAGGCTGAACCTCGATAAATTGTTGTTTGCATGTGTTTTCTCTTGGTGTTTGGTATTTGTGCTGTTTGGGATTGTTCTTCATGCTTGGGAGATTCAGGGGATCCTCATCTGATTGTTGTCGTAGTCGCAACAGGTAAGTGATTAGTCACATATGTTGTATATTTTGTATCATATTTCTACACTTAAGTTACATAAAACTCTGTTATTTAACCCTCTTCTTGTCTAATGGTGTGTAGGTTTATAAATTAATGGTAAAGGAGAAGAAAGAGCCCAAAAAGTCCAATTAACTTGGATTTTTACGGATTAATTTCTTTAGCCCAAGAAATTAACACACAGTCTCTACAGACCCGAGACCCAGAACCCATTTCCTAAAAAGAGCACGTGAAACATTTGGATGTGGACTCTGTTGCCCCAAAGGCCCATCACTCTAGTTTTGATGATGGCAAAACTAATGGAGTTATATATGCATGGATTAAAGATAAGCTTTATATAAGCTCCCCATTAACTCATGCATAACATAAACAATAAAGATATTCAATGAAGTCACATAAACTACTCAAACAAATATGCATAAACAACAATTTAAATATGCATATATAAACTCTCTAAATTTTTCTCCCTCTTTTTGTCAATTCATCAACAAAGGGGTAAAGAAAAACAAACAAGAAAGATGTATATGTGATATATATTCATTAAGATAAGAGACGATAAGTTAGCCCCCCCTGTATACGTGCATTACATGGAGTAGGAATGACTAAACCTTAACCCACATAAGCATAATATATAATATATAAATAAAAGATGTTAAGCTCCCCCTACACACGTGTACCATATAAAGAAGAGAGTTCAAGCTCCTCGATATGTAAAATACACTCAACTTCAATCTATATATAGAGGAGATGTTAAGCTCCCCTTCCATATAAGCAATACATATCAAACAAATTTTGAAAAATTTTCAAACTACTTTTAAGACAAATTTTGAGATTTCTTGTAGTTGACAAAATAAAGTTTGATACTTATTGAAATCAAATAGTAGTTGACACAATAAATGTTGGTACCACTTGTAGATAAACAAAAATTTTAAGATACCAATAGTAGATTTTAATACCAAAAGGTGAGACATGAAGTACATTTTGATACCAAAAAAATACCAATTGAAATCAATGCATAAGCTTGTTAAAATACTAATTATCATTTAGAATTAAGTCAAGTTTAGCATAAAAAATTTATACTTTAAAGTATGTATGGATATTATAAAACAAGCACAATCTAAACATATATATCTATGAAAATAGAAATACCACTTGAAATTTTAAAGCATACATATATAGAAAACTAGTATGAGTATGCAAAATGAATAGATTATGAAAATTATGTATGACTCATAACATTCACACTCTCATGCACATGAGAAAAGATAGTCATTAAGACACACAAGGCATGGTCAACCAACCAACCGCCCTTTGATGGTAGGGATTTTCAAAAATATGATTTGAAAATATTTTTAACATATTTGAAAACTCTACCAATTAAAGAATCAAGAAACTAGTTCAAAATAATTTTTGAACAAAAATTAGTTAAAGATCCTTCAAAACACGAAACCTAAATTATATATCTCATGAAACAAGTATATCACACAAGAATTGTCACTCAAGATCTGTAAAGGTCAAAAATATGCTCATAAAAATAAAGTCATGAGTAAACATAAAAGTGAGTGTATAAGAATCATGTGAATGATATATTCATGAAAATAAATCAATAAGGCTCGAAATAAACATGAAATTCTTTTATCAAAAACTAAACGGGCTTCAAAGTATATGTATATTTTGTCGAAACTGAAGTATACATACATATCCAAATATAGACGAATTCATAAAGAATATTGCATGAAGGCAAGTAACTCTAGGATAGACATGTATATCTATTGTTTTGGACAAAATTAATATTTACATGAAGCAAATAAAGAACGTGTACAAAAAATAGAGAAAACAAGTAAAATTTCAGAATCATCAAAACTACGTTATACATATACATCTAATGAGTAAACATGAGCATTAAGGCACCCAAACAAAAGAAAGCTTACTAATTGTACAAGTATAAGCACAAGTTTTAATGAAAACTACATCTAAACATGTAATCAACACATAAAGCACAAAAATTTAAACAAATATGATCATTAGGATAAATGCAAGTGCTTTTAGAATTAGAATATACACAATAACTAAACAACAGTGAGAACATAAAAATAAGAATTCATATAAATATGAGTGTATCTCAAATACTATATATGTATATCACAAGTCAAATGAGCATTGCATTTAACATAATGAGCATTAAAAGCACAACATGCTAAAAATTAATAATGAGAAAGCAAGTAAATAAAATGAGAGTTAGAGATAATTATCAAACCATATAAACTAATCTCTAAGTCTTCAAACCATGGTAGTTCTTCCACCTAAACATCCCTTGAAAGTGATGCATCCATAATTATGATCTTTTATCTCGGAATGCATCAACCATCAAGGTACCGATCCTCTCAGTCTTGTGAGAGCCCACACCCAAATCAAACATAAGAGGTGAATATTTTGGTACTCATATTTTTTTTGGTCCATGGGGGTTAGCATCATAAGGAGCCTAATATTTTTATTTGCAAAATGTGTAGAATTTATTCTATCAAAACAAAATCTTGCAAGATGGTCTTTGCGGCCGCAATGTGTACATTTGTACACTCTAGCATACAAATGTGGGGTATGAGCATGGTGTGCATGTGTATGTCATGGGGTATGTGCATGCATATGTGGAACTTATTTCTTATAAAATATAATTTCCAATCTATTATGATTAAATACACAATTACTCAAATTTCAGGTCAAACAATCAATTCTCTTTTTCAAACATGAATCTCATTTTTATCAAAGGAGGATGCAACATTAATAGCATGAGAGACATGGCAAGAATGAGAATCAACATTATTTTTCTTTTTAGAAATCTTTTCTTTTTCTTGTAAAACAATTTTCTTTTGCATAGATTTATTTTCATTTAAAGCAATTTTCTTTTGTTTTTTCACCAAAATAATTTTATTTTTCAATGAATAGTTTCCTTCACAAATTTTATTTAATTTTGAAGCCAAGGAAACATTCTCCTTTTTTAAAGATTAATTTTATTTTGAAATATTTTCAAATTTATTTTAAAAGAATTTTTTCTTTTAAAACCAAATCATTTTCATTTTTCAAACTTTTGTTTTCCATTTTAATAATTCATGTTTTTTAAGAAGTTATTGACAAAACATAGGAAGTTCATCATATGGCATGTCAACATCTTCATCAATCTCGAATTCGGAATTTACCTTAAGGGGGTCATTCCCTTAGACCATGTAGCACATGTTGAAAGCATCACTTCAATCATCCGAGTCACTCTCTTTTTCATTTGGCGTTTGTTCTCCAAGAAAGCGATGAGTGTCCTATATACTACAAAAGCCGATTCAATGTTAGAAACCTTAGATAAATAATTATCATTTAGGGTTAGCTTAAGAGCATGGATGGATGGCTTTTGCATTAGCGTCAAGATGCTTGCCATTAACAAAATATGAATTCTTAATGGTGGCAAGATAAACATGAATACTTAAGACTTTAAGGTACATAGACATCTTAACTTTCTAATTTTGAAAGTCAAGAATGTCAAACAAGGGAGGCAACATGAAATCCATGAGTGTGTGTTCAAATCTAGTGATTAGCTAAAATGATAATCTTTAACTCAAGGTTGTCAGACCCAAATCAAGAGCACCAATCTCTGATACCAATTGTAAGTCACCTAGGGGGTGAATAGGTGACTAGCTAATCTATACAAAATTAATACGAAATTAAATCTAATTATGCAAACTAAAACTATTAAGCAAATACACAATGTATAACTAAATAGTGTAGCCGAATTTTCGGTGAAGGGCTCTGGATTATCTCCTCAAGATTCCTCTAGATTTAAGAGTTGAGGTGCCACTATGTCTCTCTTCGTTGAATACAAGTGTGAGCAAACAATCCCAAGCCTATTTTCAATTGAGCACAAGTATATCAAGCATATAAAAATGTTAACAATAAAAACATGCAAGATATATAAAACACAAGTGAGAGAGAGATAAGCAATTGCAAACACGAGAGATTTTTGTTTTAAGGTTCATACACACTTGCTCTACGTCATCGCCTTCACCACTATGAAGGACTTTCACTATAACAAGCCTGCAAGATCACTTGGTGCCACAACACCTACAACGAGCTCCTTTAAGAACTCTTGGACCCGCAAGTCCCTTACTTGTTCCCTGAAGAACAACACACGTGAACCCACAAGCTCGCCAAGGCCGCAACCTCTATAACACCTCAAATATAAGGGGTGGAATACTTGTGATCGCTTCTCTTGATTATAAAAATAAACTCTAACAAACAAGGATCCCTAGAGGATGGATATAACAATGGATAGCTCAAGCTTGTGTGAAAAAAAGATAGATGTGGAGGTGGAAAACTCAAAGAAAAGCTTTTGAAAACTCAAGAGAATCACTCTTGATAAACTCTCTTTTGGATATGGAAATGAAGCTCTAAACACTTGCTTAGAAACTCTGAAGAATAGCTCTAAAAAATAGCCTGAAAATCTTACCAAAAAATCTGGCCAAAACACCCTTTTATAAAAGCATCAGAAAACTAGCCGTTATAGGGCAGACTGGCCTGTTGGTCTATCGACTAACAGTCATATTTATGACCATTGGGGTTGCGGTCGATCGCCCGGTTGCGCACCTAAGTCTTGACCTGTCGGTCGACTGGTCGGTCGACCGACGAAAAAACTAGAGAGCACTGCTCAAACTCTCTGAATCGGTTAACTGGCCCTCAAGCCAAGGCTGTGGCACGTTTTGTGCACATTGGTCGACCGCGGGTTGACCGACCTCTGGTTCAGTCGATCGGTCAGTCGATCGCCAGAAGACCAGGTCAGGATTTTTCAACAATTGACTCATTATCAAAAAGAGGGAGATTGTTGGCTCAAAGGCCCATCACTCTAGTTTTGATGATAATTAACTCATGTAGTATTAGTACTAATAATCTTTTGCTCATTTAGTTTAAGATATTTGATCAAGATCTTAGTCGGTGTTTTGCTTCAACAAAAGATTTGAAATCAAGTTTTGAAACTAGCACATGTTGATTGAAGAGCTCGCGCATTAAAATCGCATCAAGTACTCAAAGAGGAGTCTACGTTATGGATCAAATTTGGACCAAGTTGAAATGGAGAAGAAAATGTTCAAGAAAAATTTTCAAGAAGACTTGAGTCAAGTGTTTGTAAGTGTTAAGATTTTATTTTTAGATAAAATGTAAATGATAGATTAGTTGTGAATTGCTCAAGCTTATATATATACACACACACAAAATTTCTATAGCATTTTCATAAAAAAAAATTTAGTTTCAGATTTGGTTTTGAGCTTCAAAGAAGATATCTTTATGTTCCATGAATATTGTTCATCAAAACAAGTTTACATGTTTTATATGTATATTAGATTCCATTCATATACATTGTTAGTTCAAATGTTCAGAAAAACTTAGTTTGATGTTTCTAATTCATGTTATTAAGTTTTGTATTTATCAAAACTTTGTTTAGAGCTTATTGTCAAAAACATAAATATTTCATCTTATATGTGCATTGGAGCATATCCATACACACTATGCTTCGATAGTGTTTTAATATCTTGTTATTGTATTTGAACAAGTTTTGAAAAATAGATTTTTCATTTCAAAGTTTTGATTTTGAAAAATACTGAATTTTGTTTAAAGATAAATTTTTATATCGCAAAAATAGTTCAAATTATTTGAAATATGTGTTGATTTTTTATCACACATATTTTTATTTCAAAGTATTGATAAGGAGTTATTTTTATAAATTTTAAGTTAATTTATTAGAATTTATAGGGTTTCAAAAGATCAAGTTTTCATCCCTATAAAACCTTGACCTGGACTTCTGGCAGTAGACCGACCGTTCGACCGAATCAGGGATCAGTCGACCGCGCGCGTCGACCGATGTGCACAAAACGTGTAGATAGCCTTGGCTTGAGGGCCGATCCACCGAGCGGTCGATCGATCCAGAGAGTTTGCTCTCTGGATCTAGCCTCGGTCAACCGAGTGGTCGACCGGCCAGAGAGCAGTGCTCTTTGGTTCTTGCCTCGGTCGACCGAATTTCTTACCTCGGTCGATCGAATGGTCGACTGACTGGTCGACCGACAGGTCAAGACCTGGATGCGGTCGATCGGACGGTCGACCGGTAACCTAACGGTCATAAATATGACCATTTGTCAGTCGACTGGCTGGTCAACTGACAGGCCAATCTGGCCTATAATAACTAGTTCTGATGCCTTTATAAAAGGTAATTTGGCCAAATTTTTTGGTAAGATTTTTAGATTGTTTTCTAGAACTCTTCTTCAGAGTTTCTAAGTAAGCTTTTAGAGCTTCATTTCCATATCCAAAAGAGAGTTTATCAAGAGTGATTCTCTTGAATTTTCAAAAGCTTTTCTTTGAGTTTTTCACCCTACATCTATCTTGTTTTCTCACACAAGCTTGAGCTATCCATTGCTATTATATCCACCCTCTAGGGATCCTTGTTTGTGAGAGTCTGTTTTTGTGATCAAGAGAAGTGATCACAAGTGTTCCCCCTTGTATTTGAGGTGTTGTAGAGGTTGCGGCCTCGGCGAGCTTGCGGGTTCGCGTGTGTTGTTCTTGCGGAAACAAGTAAGAGACTTGCGGATCCAAGAGTTCTTGAGAGAGCTCGTTGTAGGTGTTGCGGCACCGAGTGATCTTGCGGAATCGTTATAATGAAAATCCTTCATAGTGGTGAAGGTGGGGACGTAGAGCAAGTGTGCTCGAACCTCGAAACAAATTTTTCGTGTTTGTGATTGCTCAACTCTCTCTCTCTCTCTCTCTCTCTTTCACTTGTGTTTTATATATCTTGCATGCTTTTATTGCTAACATCCTTATATGCTTGATATACTTGTGCTCAAGTGAATATCTACTTGGGATTGTTTGCTCATACTTGTATTCAACCAAGAGAGCCATAGTGACAACTTAACTCTTAATCTACAGGAATCTTGAGGAGATAGTCCAGAGCCTTTCATCGAAAATTCGGCAACACTATTTGGTTATATGTTGTGTGTTTACTTAATAGTTTTTAGTTTACATAATTATTTTTAATTTCACATTAGTTTTCCATTAGATTAACTAGTCACCTATTTACCCCCTCTAAGTGACTTATAGACTCTCTGGGACAGAAAGTGCAGGTCAATGGCCCCTCTTCTGCCGCAGACCCATGACAAAAGCCGCGGGAACGCGGCATAATCAAGGTCGTTGGCGCAACGTTTCAACTTGCAGCTATGATTCATTTGAAGCTATGATTTTCTCCTATAAATACCCATCAAAGCCAGAGGCAGGGGGATCAAGAGAGCAAAAGCTATGAATTTCTTTAGTTTTTCTTGTTCTTATCTTTCATAATTTCTTTTTATTTCTTTCAGTTTAAATTCAGAAAAATTGCGAGAGAGATTCTGTATTTAAGAGTGACAATTGAATACAAGTGATCGACATTTTCTTCAATCTTTTTTGGTGTAATTTTATTTCAAAATGCTTCTTTCATTTACTTGTTTTTTCATTTGCTTTTATTCAACTATGATGAGCTAACTCTCTTTCGTGGCTCACTAATCTTCATCGTCACTAACTTCTAACTTTTGATTGATACCGTAAACCTGATTGAATCATATGTATGCCTAAACTCAAGCCTTGTTATTTTGTGAGTGTTATTGAAGGCACATGAGGATGGATGCTAACATATTACTTGCTAATCTAACACTTAGTCAATTCTTATTCTTATTCTATACTTGATATGTCTTGATATATTATTGTTTAATTTTGATGAAGTGTTGAATTAAGTGAGAATTCTTATCACCATCTTATATGTTTTATTTGATGCTCTTGCAAACTAAAAGGTGGAACGCTTGCCAATGATTCAAAGTGAGTCACATATCTTTCAAAAGGTTAGTATGATAGTAGTGATAGATGATTGTGAGACTTGAGTTTTTCTCCTCTTAAAATTCAAACCTTTCAATCTTAGTTACTTTCTTTTGCTTTGCTTCTTCTACTTGACTCTTCTTGGTTTTCTTTTTAGAAACTTATTTTCTTCTCCCTTGTGTTTTTTACCATCTTCAAAACCTTAGTTTTCTTTCTGATCATCATTTTCTTGTTTTCTTTTTCTCAGTCCAAAACTAATTTTCAAAACAACCAACTAACACAAATCTCTTTTCTCCCTCTTTTTTTATTTTGTTTTTGAAGCAGAGAAGAAATTACTTTAAGAAACATACCGAAAAGCTTCTTAGCATTCCTCCTTGTGATCACAACCCGCATAGTCACTTATTATCGCGGTAGAATTGCGAGAAGCAAAAGAAATATTTCTAATTTTAAATTACATATTTTAGTATCTCGGGTTTTTCACAATCAGCAGACTCTCGTTCACCGGCATCGAATGATTCCGAATTTTTTCCAGACCTAAATACCACATTGATCATAAACTCAAACAAAACTCATTACGAGCACAAGAAAACGAGATCTGTGCAAAAGGTCGATCCCAAAAAAATTAGTTCGGGGGTGATTAGTCTCTAATTTTGCATAATTTTCATCACATTCTCATATTTATTTCATGTAAAATTTTGCTAATAAAACCTTGCTTGCTTGATCCTAGGTCCATGGTGTGCAAATGAAGAAGAAGACCTAAATCACCATTTAATTGGTGATTAAAAGCCTACCAAGTAGCCATTGACTTTAGGATGAAGATTTTGTCAGCCCAGGGTATCAAATCACAAATCCAGAAGATCAAGGCATGAGAAGACAGTCTGGACGACGCGCTGCCCGAAGCCAGGCGCGCGCTGCCCTGGCAAGGCCGCGTTTTCGCGGCCCTTTAGGCGCGCGCGCCTGTGCTTTGGGCCACGTGCCGTTCACGTGGCCCCCTTTCCCCTGGTGCCTATAAATGCCCCCCAGAGGTCTTCAGTTTGAGCAGATCCAGAGTTAGAGCAAGTTGTGTAGTCTTGTTTTTAGTTTGTAGTTGTTGTTGTTGTTCTTCTTCTAGTTTTAAGTTTTAGCCATTAGAGTGAAAGAGAGAGAGTGTGTAAGTGTTGTATTTGAAGGGTGACAAGCTAATACAAGTACTACTTCTCTTCCTTCTTTCCATTTACTTGTCTTTACCATTTACTTTTACTTCCTTATTGTAGTGTAACTTCCTTCTTCTTCACTTCTTTTCTTTTACTTTGTTGTAGTGTAACTTCCTTTCTTTAACTTTTCTTTTCTATTGTTTTCTTGTAGCGTAACTCCCTCTCAACACTTCTTTTCCTTTGTTGTTTCTTTTACTTTTATGGCTAACTAACTTTTCATTAGCATGGCTAACTAACTACTAACCCACTAATTTCTAACAGTTGATTGATAACCCACATGAGTCATTAGTGTCAAACAAGTCTTGTGCAAACAAGAGCTATGGCATCTTAAGACGAGGGTTCTAACTCTAATTCACCTACAAGTATTTACTTTCTTATACTTCATACTTAATGAGTTTTGATGATCTATGAGTTGTGTACTTTGCTTGTTATTATAAGTTAGAGACTTTTCCTTTTAACCTTGCCGATACCGTTAGTGCACTCGTGTCTTCCCTTATTCTCGCCTTCTATGGATCTTGATAAGGGAATGTCTGAGTTTTTGCCATGTAAATCTAAGTTTTAGGATGAACTTTCACTCGATTTTCACGTGAATAGTTCCAATGCAAAAGGGTTGTATTCGCCTATGATCCATCGTGAGGTTATCTTCCAACAGTTAGAAATTAGTGGGAGCACTTAGTAGAAAGTTAGTCATGCATTTTTACAACTAAGAAAAAAATCACTTTTACAAACCACCAAAACATTTTCCAACAATTCTTAAAAACAACTTATTTCACTTTTTAATTCTTTATTTGGAAACAAGAACTTTCTTTCTTCTTGAACTTTGAAGCCGCATCAAGCTTCCATCGCTCTCCCTCCTTGTGGATACGACCCGTATAGCCACTTCGCTACTACGGAAGAATCGCAAAAGCAGTAACATCAGCCCACACTCTTTTTACATATTCTTGTACTTGCTTTTTGTCGATCAAATTTTGGCGCCGTTGCCGGGGAGGGAGCGGCTTTGTTGTTCAATACTAAAGATTGTTCTTTGTTTTTGTGTAGGAGACGTACCAAGGAGCTCACTATCACGGGAAGCGAAAGAGGTGGCCAAGGACATTGCGCGAGGACTCATTTGCCCTCGGAAAAATTCGTGTAAAAGCGAGTTTTTCCGATTGAAGTACTAACAAACTCGTTTGCAGGGTTGACGAAAGTCGCTAAAAAAATTGCTTTCTAAATTTTTAGTTTCCTTGGATGCTTCACCTTTATGCATGTATAATAAACTCAACAGAAATTCACTTGTTGCTTAATTGAAATTTGGATTAGACTTTTGCATTTAGGACACGTGTCTATTTCAATTCATTTCAATTTCTGTTAAAGAGTGCTGGAGAAAAGGTACATGTGCATTCATATAGAATAGGACTAACATTTTGAAGTGATTTACCGCTTTGAGTGTTACCTTGTTGTGAATAAACTGTACACTTGCACAATTGACTTTAAGGGCAAAACCTAAATAAACAAGATAAGGTGGGGATTTCATCACCCTTCCTTAGCCAAAAATCATCTCCAAGTGCACTGACACTGTAACGCCCCGATTCACGGATACGGGGACGTCACTGCGACGTATATACGTAGGTCATAATTTGCCCCCACGTATATACGCTAAGCATAAAAGTACAACAAAGATCAGAGTACACGACAAAGCGTGGGTATCTTACATATATGCAACACAAGAAGTACATATACAAAGTTATACACGATATGATAATCATTACACTTTACAAGTGTCTTTTATCATAACAAGTCCAAAAGACAATATACAGTATGTATACAAAAGGAGCTCACAAGAAAAAGGAAGATCTCGCGAGTCAATGGGGAAGAGTCTAGAGCTGATCAGCCTGCTCACTCAGATACGCTTGTCCTCTGTGGATGGCTCCACTTCGTTCCAAGCCTCAGAATCTGAATATGCAAATCCAAAGGATCAAGACATATAAACAATAGATAGCTACAGCCAAGTGGCTAAGGGACGAGTACAAGTAAGATGGGACTATATAAGGTATATCAACTAACAGATATGAAAAGTATGAATAGATAAAGTCGTACAATAGATCTAAAATTAACGTTTTATTATTATTACTTGTTTTACTCGGATATCTAGCTATGTGGTCCAGCGTCCCAGTGCACATAGATCCATATCCTAGTAATACAAGGTTGTTATTGGAAATCAGCGGTTGTATCGACGAACTATGTTTACAGTGGACCCCGTACATGCCCGGGATAACGGTCAGGATTGTTCCGTTGCTTGGTGACGGAAGCCAGCCGCTAGGCTAAACAGAGGGACTTATGTATGCCCTTATCAAGATGGTACCAGTAATACAGGAGCAAGCACTCCCCTCGGTCCCCTGGAGGCCCACAGGTCAGACCGGAACATGAGTTGCACAACATTCCTAAAAGCCACTGTAAACACGAACACATATCGATATCCGCATGTTTTCCCCCGACCCATATGTAAGTTGGTCCATTTTATACAAAAGTCAAGTGTATCATGCTTGGTTTTAAGAGATGGCATGATAAGTGGAGATATTCACTATTTAATAAAGTATGAAACAAGAATTATAATAACAAGTCATGGAGTATCAAGAAGTAAAGTCCATCAGGTAGCATGTCATGTAATATCAGTAATGAAGCATAAACGTGAACAATGTATCACATGTGTATAGAGGTTAAAGTCCAAATCAGAAAAGGAAACAACTAAGTTAAATAGTCAGAATTAGTCGACTAGGTGCAAGGGTTAGTCGACTAATAGAAGTCTTAAGTCGACTACTAGTCTGCAGGAGTCGACTAATAAAGGTTTCCAGAGAGTTGGAATTCTGTTTCAAGAATAGTAGTCGACTAGGGTTAGAAGGGTAGTCGACTAGTGGTGAACTATAAGTCGATTAACGGATACGCAAGTCGACTAAATCGGTGATATAGAAAGTTGGGGTTTATTTCAGGGACATGTTAGTCGACTAAGGTACTATGTGTAGTCGACTAGAGGTCTCAAGTCGACTAATAATTGGGATAAGTCGACCAGAGCCGAGAGTTGGTGTTTTGGTTCTGGAATAGGTTAGTCGACTAGGTTAAAAATGTAGTCGACTAGGGGGGTCTAGTCGACTGGTGATATGTTTAAGTCGACTAAAACTGTGAATTTAGAAAGACTACGTTTCAAACTAAGGTGGGTTAGTCGACTAGGCCCTAGGTTAAGTCGACTAATCATGGAGAAAACAGAAAAACAGAACAGAAATTCTGATGGTTGTTTGTTGGCCTAAAAATGGGATTTTTATGACACAAGTGTATATGAATGATCATCATATGTACACAAAGAAGTAAGTCTAGTCTTGTGAGTAAAAATACTCACAAGGTAAGGTTATTTGAAGGTTCTACGAGTCTTGAAGGATCGTTTGTCGACGATGTCACCAACTAGGTCTTTGGCGATACCCCGACGAAGTGAGATGCGATCCAAATCCAAGAGTTGTGGTGCTTGAGAAGAAGATGAAGACTTGGTGGTGATTTTGGAATTAGGGTTGAGATGGAGGAGGATTTGTGGAGGCTATCTCTTTTTGGAAGAGAAGAAAAGAGTAAAAGAATGTAAAGGAAAGTTTATATAGGATTTGATTTTGTAAGGGAGGTGTAAATAATGAATTTGAGAGGGGTTTATTGCAAAATAGGGGGGATGGGGGTGTCTCCCTTGGCAATGGTGGCCGGCCATGGAAGAGAGAGGAATGAAGGGCATTAATGGGGAAGGGTGTGGAGTTTTGGATATTTGGAGGAGAAGATATTTTGGGAAGTTGGTGGAAGGAAAGAAGGAAAGAAAAAGGAAAAAGAAAAAGGAAGGAATTTGTAAAAGAAAAGAATTTTGAAAAATGAGAATATTGAAAACACTGATTCCCGGGTTTAAATCGAGAATGCGGAAAACATTTCGGAAAATACCGAAATCGTCCGAAATTCAAGTATCTCGGAACGACTCGTAAATTTTTACTACAAAAATCAATAATAATATATGAAGACGTATAGTGAAATCCGTTTGAAAGAAATACTTTATAGTTTTAAAACTAAAATTCCCGGAATCAGTTAACTACCGACTCCGTTGGAATTTTCATAAATTTATAAAATTCTCAGAAAAGTATTTAGATAAGAAATGTCATTCTAAGAAATAATGTCTAAATATTTTCTTGAAATTCCTAACTGTTTGGGAATTAAAATTCCAGGAATCGATCAGCGATACTGGTCGACACCGGTTTTGAAGAAATTCATTTTAATTCTAGAAAATTCCAGAAATTCACCTAAAATCTAATATATTAGAAAATAATATTTGAAATTGAAATTG
>JAVJIF010003539.1:0-84905 GCA_038442645.1 Agave tequilana
GCCAGTTTAAGCAGTCTCTAATGTCATAAAGCACTTGCTTAGAAGTTTGCCTGAAAGTTTCAAAAACTTCCTCAAGTATTGGTTCCTTGTCCACCTGATTGCCATTGAACTCAATTTTGAAAGTTGATGGAACTCTTGAACTTGATCTGGACTTGTAGTAGAAATAGATTATTTTTTCTGAATTTCTTTTGAATTTTTGAATTTTTTATTTATTTATTTTTTTACAATCCGGTAAAAGTGTCAAAACAAAAGATAGAACACCGTGTCCCGGCAACGGCGCCAAAAACTTAATAGGGAGATTCTGTCTCCTCGTTTTTTTACACTTGAGGGTCGGTTCACAAGAAACAGGTGGTTCTTACGGTTTCAGCACTTCTAAGCGAATTGGTGAAAAGTTTGTGGGTTATTTGAACTAATTATAATAAAAGAAAAGTCAAGCACGTAGGATCAAATCCCATAAACTAACATCAGTGGTCAATCTCAGTCTCCACACTGGTATGTTGTTACTCACCAAATCTCTACTTCTAACAAGCATAGTAAGTCTAAACACTAGATCTAGGCACAGGGAATTATCCAGTTACATGATCCATCAAAGGTTAATTACCTAAATTAAATAAATAACATAAAGGCAACAAAACCATAAGCATGGATCATTAACCCCCAAACATAACCATTCAAATAACTAGTCGTTTAGAAATAATCTCCTAAAATTGTCGGTCAATTGGTGTGCAAATGACCCTATATAGAAGATCCAATGGATGACCACAAGATATTCTAGCCTAAGTTCATCTCCCCTAGATGCAAGAGGAAATTTAGTTAAGCATTATTAAATTATTAATAAAAAAGTCTGCTAAATAACCTATAATTAAAATGAATAATAATACTGCAATTAAATAACCAAAATTATTAAATTAAATAACTATCTAATCAATAAAGTAAAGAAAGATAAAAGAAAAAAATTACCTGAATGTGACTTGCCCAAAGTCATATGTGCATGATCTCCTTTTGTTTACTTCCATGCACAAGATTCGAGGCAATGAAATGCAATAAAAATTCAAAAGCACAAAGAAAATTTTTTATTAAAAAAAACTACTAAATTATCCAGGCCAAAATCGACCCCAAAAAAGAAAAATCGCCTCCTTCATGAAACCTAGGGTCTAAGATTATAACATTTATACATGATATCCTCACTCGATTTTACAAAGCCATTCTCCAAATAATTTTCCCTTTCAACTCATATAATGAATAATGGGAGTGAAAAATAACAAAGGAGAAATCAATTCTGCATAAACTATGTGTAAAATTATCTTTAGCTCCCTAGATTTTCTAAACTTGCATTTCAGTCAGTCTAAAAGCAGAAGCAGACTTTCTTTGACAATTTGAGTTAACAAATGGCTGAATTAGAAGAAGTTATCAACAGAAAAGTTGTAGCTCTCTAAATTTTCTTTCCTTAGACATCTTGAATGACCTCTTTTAAGGTCTTATAGCTAGAGTTATGATCAAAGCACCGCAACATGCTTGGAACAACCTTAAATCTATACAAATTGCGTGATTTAATTGCTGATGGTAATCGGATTCCTCTCTGTCTTTTTCTACCTGTTTGCTGCAAAATTCAATCAAATATACCAGAGTAGCATTATTTATATACAAATAATAGATAAATAAGACTATGAAAATGAGGTAAAAATTATGCTCATCTAGTTACCCTTCGGCTCGATTATCGGTTTTCGGTTTTCTTTTGTTCAGTTGATTCTTTTTCTATGTATCAGTCTTAGTTATCATCTTGTTCCATTTCAACGTTCATTGTTTTCTTGTTCGGACATTTATATGTGTATTGTAGTGATCATGATTTATTATAGTTATTTTTATAACTTGTTCAGGTTACTTTAAGCTTAGTGTGTATACATGGGGTATTCTCCTCGCGTATATACATAGCCGACTCTCATCGCGACTCTATATTCGTGTATTTTGGGAAGCAGGGAGTGACATCGTCCCCTCTCAATTTTCAGTAGTGGTATGGCATATGGTACTCGGGTTTGAGCCGCTCTACGCTTTGTACACTCCTGAGGCGTGTCAGCATGAGGTCTTCAACACCGCATAAAACGCTGAGGAGGACCAGTCAAGGCGCTCGCTATTTTTTTCCCAAAGCGGGATTGAAAAGATTATTGTCAATATGGTTGACAGTGACCATGGCATGCGAGATACCGAGGTCCGAGTGACCGATCCGTGTGAAGCTGAATCGGAGAATGAACGTGGGGTCATCCCAATTGTCTGGAAATTAGGCCTGCCTCACGCGAAGGGGCCTTTCCCACTGCTATATTTAGGCGAAGTTGCGAAAGTTGACGACAATCAACTATTTTCCATTGAAAATTGATTCTCGAGAGGAAACTTACAAAAAGAGATTGAGAAGCAAAATTACAAGTAATTAAAAGAAAATTACAGGTAGATCTCCTCTGAGATTTCTGGGGAAGTGTGCTGGTAGGAATCAGATCAGCGCGCGATCACTTTATCCCTTTGATGATGCAATCGATCAGACAGTCAAGCTACCTCCCACTAGGATTCCCTTCTCGCTTGGTTCTAGAAATCGAGTAGTTGAAAGCAAAAGAATAAGAGACTATTCTCTAAAAGAATCTCTGATTGAATTTCTTTCAGATAATGTTCTCTCTTAGCCCGATAGCCTTTTTGCTCCTCTCTCTCCGTGTGTATGCCTCTCTCTTCCTTCTGTCCGTCCCGTGTCTTGACTCAACAAGGGACTATTTATAGAAAAAGTGGGGTGTAACCGCCCCCTTGAATTTAGCAAAGCAAAATCAGTCTTTAGTTTCGCACGAGGCTTGCAAATGACCTTACCGCGAAGCTCCTTGCGAGCATCCGGTGAAGCTAGAGGGTTCGTGCGAACACCTTCTTGCTGTTATCACTTAATTGTCTCCACTTAATGTGGGACGAAGTGGACGGATGTAACCGCCCACTTAAAGAGGCGTTAATCCTACTAAATTAGTGGGATTCACCCATTAATCCTCGTGGGATTCTGAATCGGTCAATTTGATGACCTGACAAAGCTCACTGCGGAGTTAGATCATGCGAAGCTAAGACTTGGCTCATAACTTCAGGCGAAGTTACCTTCAGAGCCTCGTGCGAAGCTAAGACTCAGCCCATAGTGGAGATAAACTAGCTAGGGATAAGGCTTCTGGCGCGAAGCTCCTGGATCAGCCTCTGACGGGGCTAAATGGGAAGCTTCAAGCGAAGCTAATAGTTAGCCTCAAAGCGAGGCTGCCAAGGAAGCCTTAGGTGAAACTGTTAGTTCCATGCGGAGCTATGAAGCTTACATTGGGCTCATGCCAGGCTAAGTGTTGAGCTAACTTAGTGTCTTAGGCCTGCCTAGGTCTCTCCAAAGGCAACTTTGGCTTACTATCTGCTTTACTAGATCAGTAATGTCCATGCTGCTACCTTATATCTGGTCATCAACTTTTCTTCGACTTATCTTTTGTAGATATCGATTGTTTTCCATTGATTTTGTAAAGGGGAAAACATACAAAAAATGGTGTCGAGGAGCTAAATTACAAGTAATTCTTTGTAGCAAGAAGATTACAGGAAGATCTCCTCTGAGATTTCTGGGGAGTGTGCCGGTAGGAATCTGATCAGCACGCGATAACTTTATCCCTTCGACAATGCGATCGATCAGACAATCGGACTGCCACATGATAGGATTCCCTTCTTGCCTGATTTGGGGAATCAGAGAACAGTAGGTCGGCAGAGCCCTCTTGTTACTTCTCGAGCTGCCTCTGCTTGGGGAATTCTTTCTCACCTGATTCTAAAAATTCCTTGAGAGGGAGGAAGATCTTAGGGTATTAGCACCCTGAATTTATCCTTGCAGCATTAAAGAATTAATTCTCTGTGTTCTTGGAAGCGAGAAAGTAGATCTCCAATCTCCTCTCTATCCTTAACCGTCTCTCCTCTCTTTTTTTTTCTTCCCTCTATGCCTCTGGTAGGCTATTTATAAGGAGGAATAGGGGTACAATTGCCCTGAAAATCTGGAAACAGATTGAGTCAATCTGTTTTACATCTGAAAAGTAGCCTCACCGCGAGGCTAGAGATAGATTTCGCAGAGCTAAGAATAGCAAGTAGCGCTGATCTCTTAGTCTGCTCTGCAAAAATGAGGGATACTCCCTTGATTCTTTCCAAATAACTACAAGATCTCCCCTGATCTTCTCACCTGATTGGGAGAGTCAAAAGATTTGAATGGTCAAAGGTGACCATAAAAGACTCGCAGCGGAGTCGCCGCGTCAGCGGAGCTGGGAGAAGCATCTGGCGAAGTTAATAGAAAGCTCTTCAGTGGAGCTGGGTAAGACTTCTGGCAAACCCACCAGTCAACCTTTTGCGCAGCTGTGTGGGGATTCGAGTGAAATTAACTTTTTGTAGAGTTAACTGAGCTTCTCTGGGCGAAGCTGTAAGTTAGCTAGCAGCGAGATGAAGGAGCTTCCTGCGATGCTGAGCAACTTTGGTTTCTCATACGAGACTTATCTCGTGGACTCGTGCGAGACTAAGTGTTGTGCTAACTTAGTGTCTCTGAACCTACTTGGGCCTTCTCACGGGCTTTTAAGGATGACCTTAGCTTACTGTCTGCTTCATTGGATCAGTAGAGTCCAAGTTGCTGATTCGTCCCCTTTGAGATGGGTGAAGAACTCGCCGTCGGCTTGTCTGCCACTTGCCTTTTGTAAATGTCAACAAGCTAGACCTCGTTCTGGCCAGCTAGGAATCTTGTCTTTTTTAGAGTGTCAACGAGACCCCCTTCAAAGTTTTCATAAGTCTGCAATAGGATGGATCAGATTCTGAAATACTTTGAACTGCTTCGATTGATGGTATATGAAATGCGAATGTTGCCATAGTGGTTGAGTTCAGCTTCGCTTTCAATCCTGCTTTCGGATTAGAATAAGTTCGCTGAGGAATCGTGTAGATTTGTGATTCTGGGTAGCTTCGCGTTTGGGTAGCTTCACGTCTGGGTAGCTTCGTGTTTTAAATCGGGATTGAACAACATTCCTTCCCAAGGCTAATCGCTTTTTGTGAGTTACGAGAGGGATTACTCCTTTTCGAGGTTAGAGTAACTTCTCTTGCATTAACGAGGGAGATTACTCCCTTTTTCGAAGATCAATTAATCTCGTGCGCATTCCCGAGGGAGACTATTCCCTTTCTCAAGGCCAAGCACTTGAATGCCCTAAATTCGCCTGCGCTTCCGATCTCGAAGTAGTAGTGGCATAGCCAGGCCATGAGGCCTATAAATAGGACATTCATAGTCCTTCTCAGAGAAACATACTTTTCTCCTTCTAGAAAGTATGTTTATGACCTCTCCTTATTGCCCAGGAAAGGAGATTCAGATCCCTGAAATAGTGGGGGCGCCCACGCAATTAAGAACTGGTGAGCCTCGGCCATCTGGTGATTTTCAGGGAGTTCATCTCCCTAGCTTTACCAGCCATCTTTAGGGATTAAATTTCCTTGAGCTTTTCATTGGCTGACTTTCGAAAAAAGGTTTCAGCCTTATTTTTCAGCTTCTTGGTGAAGCTAGCATTCTCGCTCTTTTCATGTAGGATCGCTGCCTTAATCTATCAAGTCTGTTAAATTTGCCATGCAGGCAAGGCTTAGGACTTGGCTTTTGCTGAGCTAGTCTATCATCACTGTGCAAGCGAGGCTATCCTCTGTTTAACTGAAATCTATCTTTAAGGCATAACTAGATCGGATATGAATTGCTTCGCCCAAAGAATTTTGACTTAGTGCTAACTCGTTTTAAGTTTGCATTATAGGGTCTGTTTGGATTTAAGGAATTGGTGTGAAGTGAGGAAGTAGGAAGTAAGATTTATTTCCTTTAGGAAAAAGGGAAATGAGTAGTAAGTTTTCTGGTGTTTGGATGGTTGTTGGGAAGTGTGGTTTGGAAAATGTTTTGTCGTTTCCGGTGTTTGGATGGTAATGAAAAGTGAAAATGGAAAAGTTGACCACAAAGTTGACCGCAAAATAATATTAAAATAAAAATTAATTAAGAAAAATAAAAAATAGATTGTAATTAGAATGCAAGTGAGATTTACATGACCAAAAAATTAACTGTTTTATGCTATAACTTATTATAAATGAGATTTACATGACCACAAAATTAACTGTAGCACTCTGAAAGTGAGAAAATGGTTGTGTAAAAGAGAGATGAAAAAGGGAAAAGGGGGTTTTCTTATTTTCCTTTTCCGGTGTTTGGATAGATAGGGAAATGAGCAATTATACTTCCCCACTTCCTCACTTCACTCGGATTCCTTACATCCAAACACGCCCATAGTGAACTATGTTCGCCAGTCTTTCATTTTGATGAAAGAAACCAAAAATTTCCCTTGATCTTAAAGTTGAAACTTTGTTCATAAGCAGGAGAAACATACTGGAGCAGCTAATGCGTGTTCCCAGAAGAGGCTGGCAGTCGCTTACCCGAGATGATCCACTTCAGAAGGGGCTGGTAGTTGCTTATCCGAGATGATCCACTTCGGGAAGGCGGACATCACCTGTAAGGTCTTGGATCTTTTTTTAAGGGAGATCCAGTTTTCTAGTGGCAATCAATCCTTTGCTAATTTGGATCAAAGAAGATCCAGGTCCCGATCTCTTGCCAATTTCATCAAAGAAGATCCAACTTCTTGATGGCACAATCTGCCATTAAGCGAAGGATTACAGCCTTATGCAGGAGGAAGGCCTTTCGTGTCCAGTTGGTTTGGCTTATCAGTTTGGAAGTAGATAGGACAACTTGTATGACTTTGGAACAAAGATTCTGTTGTATGAAAGACAATCTTGATATAGTATCAATGTATCTTCCCTTTTGAATCAATAAAAATGTTTATTTTCTGCTTGTCTACTTTGTTTCCCTCCTCTTCCTTTGAATTTTGAAGGCAATTGGAATGGACTGGCGGAGGAAAGAAAAGTTCTTAGCGGAGCTAAACCTCCTGCGAAGTTAAAGATAGAATCCTAGATAAGTCAGGAACGAGCTTCCAGCGAAGCTAGCATGAATTTTCTGCGAAGTTAGAGCCGAGCTTTTAGCGGAGCTAAGGTTCATCTTTTAGTGAAGTTACTCAAACATCGCACGAGGTCAACGCTAAACTCCAGCGAAGTTGGCTCTTAGCGGAGCTAGCAGTTTGGCATCTCAGGAAAGCCTTAGGCACCGTTTTAAATTAATTTGAAACGACCGCCTGCGCTCCTCTCGAGGAGGCAAAATTTAGGCAATCCTCAGCCTATAAAAGCCCGATTGGGCTGAAAGAGAAAGAACTAATTCTCTTTGGATTTTCAGAGAACACAAATCTCTTCTTCTTCTTTCTTCTTCATTTGATACTTTAAGAACTTTTCAGTTCTTCCATTGCCCCCAAAAGACGAGTAGGCAAAGAGGCAGCGACCTCTGCGATGGAGGGCCCTCCTCCTCCTCTGATCATTGAGCGTCCCATTGCGGGTAGGGATTTTTCCCTTTTACTTAGAGATTTTCATCTCTTTTCGAAGCCAATTTTTGCTATTTCATGATGAGTTTAGAATGATGTTGGCCCAATGGCCTTCCACTCTAGTTTGATGATGATCAACTCATGTAGTTATGTTTACTAATATTCTTGTGTTTCTAAGTTTCAGATCATTAACAGGATATTAGTTGGTGATTAGCTTCAACAAGGAGTTTAGAAGCTTTCCATGTTGATTCCGGTGCCAAAGCTTAAAGATCATACCTTTGCACTTGGAGGATCACGCGTTTGGGATCGAGTCTACTTGAAGATGGAAGATCGACAAGAAGACTTAGGTATCCATAGTTTAGATAGAGTTTTAGATCAATATTTGTAAAGCTTAGTTTAGTTGATATGCTCAAGTGCACAAAACACAAAAATTTCATGATTTGGTTTTTGGTTTTATGAATAGTAGATCAAAAAAAGTTTACTTTATACCTATGTATATTAGATATGCATACATGCTTTAACTTGGTAAACAAACTTATTTTGACTATCCTATTCATGTTTTGGAAAAATCTAGTTTGAGAAAGAAAAATACAAGTGTTGATTCTTGATTTTTTGTTAAGAAACAAAAATAAATTTCATATGCTTGATATTTGAGTAGAAATGTTTATCACATGTTTAATATCAATGCAATATGTAAAACAAGTTTTATGGAAGTTTTGTAAAAGATAAAAATATTTTTAAAACAAGTTTTTATCAGATTTTCTGTTCCAGGCTTCAACCAAGTCGACTTGGTCCCTGACTAGTCGACTAGGTCAGAAGTCGGTCGACCGGGCCGGTCGACCGACGTGCACAAACCTGTGCACGTTTCTGGCACAGTGGACGGTCGACCGTTCCGATCGACCGGAGCAGTGAAGCTGCTCTCTGGTTTTCTGGGTCGACCGGGCCGGTCAACCGCAGAAGAGAGCGTTGCTCTCTGTTTTGGTTGGGTCGACCGGGCCGGTCGACCGCAGTTGCCCAACGGTCATATTTCTGACCGTTGGCGGTCGACCGGGCCGGTCGACCGGCAGTCTGTCAGACTGCCAACTCAGCCTAACGGTTAGTTTTTCCTAGGGGCTATATATACCCCATTTCTCCATTGTTTTGGCTAAGATTTTAGAGCTAAAAATTCCAGACTTTCTCTAGTGTTAAAAGAGTTTTAAAAGAGTTTTTAAGCCAAAAAGATTCATCTTATTTGTTTTTGGGTTTTGGAAAATCAAAGAAAGCTAGGGTTTGGGAGATTGTTTTGTTTTCATTTTCTATCATTTACAAGTGATTCCCAAGTAGTTTTTCTTTGTTGCTGGTTTCCAAAAACACTTTGTTTCCACACTTGAGCTATCACCTATCCTAATCTATTAGGATCTTGTTTTTGTGGAAAAAGAAAAGAGAAAAGAAAGAAAGATTATGTTTGTGGTCTTTGTAACCACTTATTGTAAACCCTCCTTGCTTTTGTGAATCCCTCTTCGGTAGAGGTGATCGGAGTGGTATTGGTTTGGATCCCTCTTTGGTAGAGGTGATTGTATTGGTTGTGAGCCTCTTCGATAGAGGTGGAGTTTGGTTGTGAGCCTCTTCGGTAGAGGTGTGTGGATTGGGTGTTGTATTGGCTACGGGCCTACCCTCGGTTGTGAGGAGGTTGTTGTGAAAAATCACCTAGAGGGGGGGGGGTGAATAGGTGATAATGCTAATCAAAGGGCAATTTAAAAATTAAAGCTATAACAATCACAATCAAGAATCACAAGATGAATGCAAGCAAGTAAGTATGATGAGCAAGTAATAAGTGCAAGCAAAGTAGAGTAATAATTGCAAGAATGTAAACCAATCGCAAACACAAGGATATGTTATCGAGGTTCGAGCACCCAGCTCTACTCCCCGCCTTCCCCAGAAGGATTCCGACCACTTCCACTATCACAAAGATCTCAAATACAATGGAGTACCCAACTCCTACAATCTCAAGAACAAGTAATTATCTTGGTAGTCAAAAGACCACAAACTCTCTCTTTCAAATATCTCTTCCTTACAAAGGTCCTTAGAGAATATTGAGTAGGAATGAAGCTCTTGTGTGTAAGGAGAAAAGAGAATTAAATCAGAGAGTATTTGAAAAACCCTTCAGAAAATCAGTGAGAAATTCAGCACAAAAACCAAGAAACAAGTCTCTTTTGAAAGCCTTAAACTTTTGAATTTTCTAGCAATGATTGTTGTAACAAATCTCTCCCCAAACACCCCTATTTATAGGAGAGGGCTAGGGTTTAGGGATAAAACATATTTACTGATGTTTAGGAGGTAATTAGATCAAAATATATCCTTAAACGAATTTTTAAACACAAAAGACAAAAATAAACAGCTCTTAAAAATCTGCCCGTTACTGTTCAAACGGCTACATCGGTCGACCGGGCCGGTCGACCGGTAGTACAAAATTCTGACCGTTACAGGTTATCGGTCGACCGACCCGGTCGACTGATACAAACTGTGACTAAAAAATAAATATCGGTCGACTGCCCGGTCGACCGACAGACATGCACACGGATACGTGCATTCTGCCAGGACCTCGGTCGACTGGTCCGGTCGACCGGACCAGCCTGACACAGACTCGGTCGACTGTCGGTAGACTGTCGGTAGACTGCCGGTCGACCGGATCAGGTCAGAAAACGAAATAAAGACAGCATTTTGAGAAGAAAAATATTTTTAACAAAACTATTTTAAACAGGAATTCAGTATGTAACATAAAAAGAAATTTGTAGAAGAAAGATTTTGTACTAAAATATTTTTGTATATTTTATAGGAAATAAACTAAGAAATAGTATATGCGCAAAAACGTGTGTGATTGAGCTTCAAACCTAATCTCTATTCTTTAACAAGCTATAAAACTAAAAATACAAAACCTAAGGACCTCTGAGCAATCTTCACGTCTTTGAGCCATCCAATGCCTTGCTAGTGCATTCTCTTCTATGATCCTTCCTTTGATGAGCAAATTGCCTTCCTTGCTTTGTGGAACTTAGAAGTTCTTGCAATAGCTAAGCGAATGGTCTCTAAACATGGTACAAACCTGAAACTTATCTTAACAAACTTGTTAGTACCAAATAGCTCATATTTGGTTTGTCATCATCAAAACACAAAACAATTGGAGAGTGTAACCTCTTGGGCCAACAATCTCCCCCTTTTGATGATGACAAAACAAATAGGCTATTAACAAAAATATAGGGAGGAGAAAACTCCCCCTCAAATTATGCTATACATAAAACACAAGAATATGCTCTAGAAACCAATAATTGAAATGATGCACCAATTATTGAAACACAAAAATTGCTCTTGATACCAAAAATACCAAAACACAAAACTAAAACATACATAAACATAAAACTCATAAAACAAATCTTTAAAATTAAAGCATATAAATTCATATGGAACCAAGACCAAATGAACTTATTTTTGTCATGTAAACTTATTCTCCCCCTTTTGTCATACATCAAAAAGGGTTATGAAAAACATGTTTATTCAATAATACAAACATTAAGTTCTCCACAAATAAACGAAAATCTAGCAAAATCAAGAGGTTTAGTGAAAATATCGGCTAGTTGTAAATCCGTGGAAACATAATCAATATCTATATCACCTTTCTCAAAATGATCTCTAAGAAAGTGATATCTAATCTCAATGTGCTTGGTCTTACTATGTTGATTTGCATTTTTGGTCATGTGTATAGTACTAGTATTATCACAAAATATTTTTATATGATCAAAGTGCAAATCAAAATCAAGGAGAGTATGTTTCATCCAAAGGACTTGTGCACAACAAGCCCCCGCGGCAACATACTCCGCCTCGGCGGTTGAGAGAGCTACGGAATTTTGTTTCCTAGAGGACCATGAAACAAGACAATTACCAAGAAATTGACATGTCCCACTAGTACTCTTTCTATCTACTCTACAACCCGCATAGTCGGCATCCGAATAACTAGTCATTGAAAAATCTATAGTTTTCGGATACCAAAGACCCATTCCAATAGTGCCCTTAATATAACGAATAATGCGTTTTACCGCAATAAGATGAGACTCTTTAGGACACGATTGAAATCTAGCACAAAGACACACACTAAACATGATATCCGGCCTACTTGCCGTCAAATATAAAAGACTTCCTATCATGCTTCTATATAATTTAATATCAACATTTTTACCTTGTTCGTTCTTATCAAGCTTGGTAGTAGTTGCCATTGGAGTGTTGCAAGCCTTTGATCCTTCAAGCCCAAACTTCTTTACTAGCTCCTTTGCGTACTTGGCTTGGTTAATGAAGGTTCCGTCTTGCAATTGCTTGATTTGGAGTCCAAGGAAGAAATTTAGCTCACCCATGGAAGACATTTCAAATTCTAGTTGCATTACCTTCTCAAAATCCTTGCATAAAAGCTCATTAGTAGAACCAAAAATTATATCATCAACATAAATTTGCACAATTAAAATATCATTATTAACATGCTTAGTAAAAAGAGTTGTGTCTACTTTGCCTTTAATAAAATCATTTGAAATGAGAAAACTAGAAAGCCTTTCATACCAAGCTCTTGGAGCTTGTTTCAATCCATACAAAGCTTTATCAAGTTTAAAAACAAAATCGGGATGAACATGATCAATAAAACTGGGAGGTTGAGAAACATAAACTTCTTCATTAATAAAACCATTTAAAAATGCACTTTTTACATCCATTTGAAAAAGTTTAAAATTTTTAAAACATGCAAAAGCTAGTGTCATCCGTATGGCTTCAAGCCGTGCTACGGGTGCAAAGGTCTCCTCAAAGTCAATTCCCTCAACTTGAGTGTAACCTTGGGCCACTAACCTAGCTTTATTCCTAATGACATTTCCGGACTCATCCATCTTGTTTCTAAAGATCCACTTAGTACCAATTATTGGTCTATCGTGGGGCTTAGGAACAAGGTGCCAAACTTGGTTGCGCTCAAATTGATTGAGTTCCTCTTGCATGGCAAGCAACCAATATGGGTCCGTCTCGGCTTCGAGAATGCCTTTGGGTTCAAAATGAGAAATAAAAGCAAAGTTACCACATATGTCATGGAGTTTGGAGCGCGTTGTGACTCCTTTAGATGCATCACCCAAGATGAGCTCCTTAGGATGATTTGTAGCGTATCTCCAAGCTTTAGGAAGCGGTTGAGTGCTTTCCTCCTTATCCTCTTGAACTTCACCAATAGGATCTAGCTTTTCTTCTTGAGCGGGTGAGTCCTTCAAGGATAGTCTCTCCATGTCTTCACCTAATGGTTCAATCTCTACAACATTCTCAACAACCACATTAGATTCTTCAAATTTAACATGCATGGATTCTTCTATGGTAAGAGAAGATCTAATGAAAACTCTATATGCTTTGCTAGTAGAGGAATATCCAACAAAGATAGCCTCATAAGCCTTAGCATCAAATTTACCCAAATTATCCTTAGTATTTAAACAAAACACTTGCATCCAAAAATTTTGAAATATGCAACATTAGGTTTTCTAGAATGATACATTTCAAAAGAAGTTTTTGAAGAATTTTTGCATAAATAAATACAATTCGATATATAGCATGCGGTGTTTACGGCCTCGGCCCATAAATATTGAGGGAGGTCATACTCACTTATCATTGTCCTAGCCATCTCTTGAAGTGTTCTATTTTTCCTTTCTACAACTCCATTTTGTTGTGGAGTTCTAGGACAAGACGTTTCATGCTTAATTCCCTTTTCATCACAATAAGTCATGAAGAGTTGGTTAATAAACTCACCACCTCTATCACTCCTTATTCTCAAAATCAGAAAACCCTTTTCTTTTTCAACTCTTTTTCGAAAAATCTTAAAATGAGAAAAGTTTGATCTTTATTTGCAAAAAGAAAACCCAAGTAAAACAGGAGAAATCATCAACCAAAACAAATGCAAATCTACTTCCATTTAAACTTTTAGTTTTAGTTGGTCCAAAAAGATCCATATGAATTAATTCTAAAGGCCTAGTTGACATGATATCCTTGATTGGTTTAAAGGAAGACTTGGTTTGTTTCCCAAGTTGGCACGCACCACAAATGCGGTCTTTCTCAAAATTCAAGCAAGGTATACCCTTCACTAATTCCTTTGAATTAATCCTAGAAATATGGTCAAAAGATGCATGTCCTAATCTTCTATGCCAAAGCCAAGAATTTTCATCAAAAGCATTCAAGCATTTAGTAGAACAATCTAAATTAAGCATGTCAATGATATAAACATTATTATCACGAAAACCGGTAAGAATACAAACATCGGATTTAACATCAAAAATCTTGCATGAGGAATCATCAAAAACAACTTTAAGTCCACGATCACAAAGTTGGCTAATGCTAAGCAAATTATGTTTCAAACCATCAACTAAAACAACATTCTCAATAATAGGAGATGCACCAATTTGAATGTTACCTATACCGATGATAGTTCCTTTGGAGTCATCCCCGAAGGTGACGGTGCCACCTTCCATGTACCTTGATAGGGTTATGAAGTTGTTGATGTCCCATGTCATGTGTCTTGAACAACCACTATCAAGGTACCACCGCTCCCTACGTCTTGGAGCTTTGGTGTGTACCTACATCAAACAATTTAAGACTTGATTTTGGTACCCACATTTTCTTGGGTCCTCTAGGGTTAGTGTCATGAACCCAAACAAGATTATTTGTTCTATTTAGTTGATCATAGCAAAACTTAGCTAAATGTCCATTTTTGCCACAATATGTGCATCTATACACTCTACCATATTTAAAAGCATAATGAGTGTGTGATTTGTGAGCATGGGCATTGTGAGCATGAACATGAGACGTGTTAGGTGTAGTGTGAGCATGAGGAATCTTAGCATGAGATGTGTGCTTTTTAGAAAATTTTTCTTCAAGTTTCTTAGTATTAAAGGCACAATCTTTTAAAACTTTTTCAAAGTCATTCATTTTGGATTTAAAAGAAGAAATTTCTTTTCATCAATAATAGGAGATTTTGCCTTACAAGTACTCTTGTAGGCACAAAATTCTTTTTGTATGGAAATGAAATTAGAAGAAATATCATCTTTTTCTTTAGAAACAATGGCAAGTTGATTCTTAAGAAAAGCAACTTCTTTTTGTAATTTTAAGCATTCAAGTTTCTTATTATCATAAGTTTCAGAAAGTTCTACAAAGGCATGAACTAGAACTTCCTTACTTAGTTCATCATCTTCATCATCAAGGGATTGAGGGGTACCTTAGGTGTGTTTGCCATGAAACACATATTAGCTTGATCCACCTCCTCTTCGGACTCGCTTTCCGAATCCCATGTTGCTTTGTAGGCTTTCTTCTCCTCCGGTTTCTTTGGCTTGAAGGAGGAAGTCATCTTCTTCTTGAACTCCGGACAATCCGCCATGATATGTCCGGGTTTGCGGCAATTATAGCAAATGATCTTCCGCTCCTCTTTGCCTTCGAATCTTCTCCGGAAGTTGAACTTGTTCTTTCGGTACAACCTCTTGACATTCCGCACAAGTAGAGTTAGCTCCTCATCTTCTTCTTCGTCTTCATCATCGTCATCATTGGTGGATGAAGTCTTGAAGGCTATGGATTTCTTCTTTGAAGTAGTGGCTTCTTCTCTTGCCTTCTTCTCCATCTCATGGGTCTTTAAGTTCCTAATGAGACTAATGATGTCCATCTCATCCTTGTCGTTCAACTCCTTTAAGGTGGTGGCCTTGATCTCCCATGAAGAAGGAAGAGCCCGTATCACTTTGCGCACCTTTTGATCGTTGGAGATGACGTCACCTAATGAAGAAAGACCATTGTAATTTTAGTGAAACGAGTAATCATACAATCAATGGATCATCATCAAGCATTTTAAATGATTCATATTGAGACCTCAAGAGATCTATCTTAGCTCTCTTGACTTGTGAAGTCCCTTCATGTGTGACCAATAAGTGTTGCCAAATCTCATAGGCGGATTGGCAATGAATTACCCGTGTAAGGTCATCCTCATTCAAGGCGGTTAATAGGGAGTTTTGGGCTTTGGAGTTAGCCTCATATTCTCTAAAGTTGAAGTCGGTCCAAGTGCTCTCATCACTATCGGGTGCTACATAGGGTTTAGTCAAGGACTTGGCCACTAAGCTACCCAAAGATTGCAAAAATATAGTCATCCTAACCTTCCAAATTGGGAAATTAAGTCCATCAAATTTAGGAGGGGTTTTGATGTTATCGGCCATGTTTACTAGTGTATGAATGGATGAATGAAAATGTTGATTAGCAATATTTTAAGGATCTCTCTATGGATGTTAAGCCAAACCTAGAGTCCAAGCTCTGATACCAATTGAAAAATCACCTAGAGGGGGGGGGGGGGGTGAATAGGTGATAATGCTAATCAAAGGGCAATTTAAAAATTTAAAGCTATAACAATCACAATCAAGAATTACAAGATGAATGCAAGCAAGTAAGTATGATGAGCAAGTAATAAGTGCAAGCAAAGTAGAGTAATAATTGCAAGAATGTAAACCAATCGCAAACACAAGGATATGTTATCGAGGTTCGAGCACCCAGCTCTACTCCCCGCCTTCCCCAGAAGGATTCCGACCACTTCCACTATCACAAAGATCTCAAATACAATGGAGTACCCAACTCCTACAATCTCAAGAACAAGTAATTATCTTGGTAGTCAAAAGACCACAAACTCTCTCTTTCAAATATCTCTTCCCTTACAAAGGTCCTTAGAGAATATTGAGTAGGAATGAAGCTCTTGTGTGTAAGGAGAAAAGAGAATTAAATCAGAGAGTATTTGAAAAATCCTTCAGAAAATCAGTGAGAAATTCAGCACAAAAACCAAGAAACAAGTCTCTTTTGAAAGCCTTAAACTTTTGAATTTTCTAGCAATGATTGTTGTAACAAATCTCTCCCCAAACACCCCTATTTATAGGATAGGGCTAGGGTTTAGGGATAAAACATATTTACTGATGTTTAGGAGGTAATTAGATCAAAATATATCCTTAAACGAATTTTTAAACACAAAAGACAAAAATAAACAGCTCTTAAAAATCTGCCCGTTACTGTTCAAACGGCTACATCGGTCGACCGGGCCGGTCGACCGGTAGTACAAAATTCCGACCGTTACAGGTTATCGGTCGACCGACCCGGTCGACTGATACAAACTGTGACTAAAAAATAAATATCGGTCGACTGCCCCGGTCGACCGACAGACATGCACACGGATACGTGCATTCTGCCAGGACCTCGGTCGACTGGTCCGGTCGACCGGACCAGCCTGACACAGACTCGGTCGACTGTCGGTAGACTGCCGGTCGACCGGATCAGGTCAGAAAACGAAATAAAGACAGCATTTTGAGAAGAAAAATATTTTTAACAAAACTATTTTAAACAGGAATTCAGTATGTAACATAAAAAGAAATTTGTAGAAGAAAGATTTTGTACTAAAATATTTTTGTATATTTTATAGGAAATAAACTAAGAAATAGTATATGCGCAAAAACGTGTGTGATTGAGCTTCAAACCTAATCTCTATTCTTTAACAAGCTATAAAACTAAAAATACAAAACCTAAGGACCTCTGAGCAATCTTCACGTCTTTGAGCCATCCAATGCCTTGCTAGTGCCTTCTCTTCTATGATCCTTCCTTGATGAGCAAATTGCCTTCCTTGCTTTGTGGAACTTAGAAGTTCTTGCAATAGCTAAGCGAATGGTCTCTAAACATGGTACAAACCTGAAACTTATCTTAACAAACTTGTTAGTACCAAATAGCTCATATTTGGTTTGTCATCATCAAAACACAAAACAATTGGAGAGTGTAACCTCTTGGGCCAACATGTTGTTGAGAGAGGAGTTTGGTACTCCTAGTGTTGTAAGAAATCCTCTTTGGTAGAGGTTCCCTCGGTGGGAGTTGAGATAGTGGAAATCCTACACGGTGGTGTAGGCGGGGATGTAGAGCAAGGTGCTCGAACCTCAAAACAAATCTTGGTGTTTGCGTTTTGATCCATTGTCTCTCTAACTCTCTCTCTTATTATTGTGCAAAGCATCATACTCATCATCATATCATACTTACTTGTGTTGAGCATTGATTCATTCATATCTTATACATGCTTGTGTTGCCTTGCATCTTTATATTGCAATTCATTCTTATATGCTTGGCTTGATTGTGTGTATTTCATATTACTTGGATTGCTTGTGTGTGTGTGTGCCTAACTTATACTCATCCAACAAGAGCTTCACATAGCACCTCAACCCATTTCAAGGGGAATCAAGGGGAGTTAGTCCAGAGCCTCGCAAGGGGAATTCGGCTACACTTGTTGTATTGTATTAGTTTGTGCATAATTTGCATTAGCTCCGCATTTAGCGCACTTAGTTTGCATTAAGTTTCTTAGATTAGCACTTACACCTATTCACCCCCCCTCTATGTGTTTTTTTCAATTGGTATCAGAGCTAGTGCTCATGATACTTAGGCTTAACATCCTAGGAGTGATCCATTTGCTTGCTAATCTCATTTGCATTTGTTTGTTTGCACATTCATATATAGTTTACCATGGACTACATGACCCCTCCTAGCTTTGACCCTTCCAACATTGATGTTTGGAAGTATAGGATGTCCATGTACCTAAAGACCCTAGGTTTGCATGTTTTCCTTGCGGCCACCAAGAGATGTTATCTTGGTGATTGCAATCATATAGGGGCCAATGCACAAGCCCTAGAGGCCATTAGAAGCACTCTTTCTAAAAATTATCTCTTATGTGTTTCTAACTTTGATTCCGCCTTTGCAGTGTGGAGCAAATTGACAACCACCACCACCTCGGAGCTTTAAGTTCAAATTCAAGAAGAGGAATCTAGTGGAGAATCCGATTCTCAATGCTTCATGGTCCAAGGGAATGACTCCCTTGAGGTACAATCGGAAACTCTATCAGATAGTGATGATTGCTCTAGTTCTTCTAATGATCATATTGATGCTTATGCTTTAAATGAAGAACTATCTATTGTTTGTGAAAAATTAATTGAGAAGTATAAATTTTGAAAAAGAAAAGTCTAGAAATTGAAAAAGAAAATAAATGTTTACATTCTAGACTTGACATTATTTTGCAAGAGAAGGTTGAGGTTTCTAATGAAAGGGATTCATTAAAATCTCAATTAGACCTTGCTATAAAAGAAAATGATTTTTTGAAAAATAAAAATGATTGCCATGCTATTTTAAAGAAGAATGAAAACTTATCTTCAAAAGTTGATTTTATTTTAAAAGAAAATGATTCTTTGAAAATTAAGATTGCTTCAATTTCTAAAGATTTGGATGCATGTTTAAAGAAAAATGTTGTTTTGAAAAATAAGATTGATGAACATGTTTGCCATGCTAGGGTAGTTTCACCTAGATCACCCCTTGCATGCTCCACTTCTTCTATGATTAAAAATGATATAAATATATTGAAGGAGAAAATGGATTGTTTGGGCTCCACTATGAGCCAATGTGCTAAGAACCATACACGGTTGGAAACCTTGGTTCGAAAGAAACAAGTTCCATCCTTTATGCATGCACACCCATCACGGCATACACATGCTTCACACGGACACCATCAACACAAGTATGCTCATGTGTACACATGTACACATTGTGGCCGAAAAGGCCATCTTGCTAAATTTTGCTATGATCGTTTACATGTTGAAAATTTAGCCAAGAAGTTTGTTTGGGTTAGAGAAGGTATTAACCCCCATGGACCCAAAAGAGTATGGGTACCAAAGACCACCACCCCTAAAGTTTTTGATGTAAGTGTGGGCTCTCACATGACGTGAGAGTGTTAGCACCTTGGAGTGGATGCGTTCCGTACTAAAAGGAAATCATATGGATGCATCACTTTCAAGGGAAGAGATGGTGGAGAGGACCACCAAGTTTTGGAGACAAGGAGAGTTACCTTGAGGTTTTGGTAACGATTCCTAAACTCCCATGCTTTCATATTCATTTGTTTATGGCATGTTTTTGATGTCTATGGATTAGTATGTTCATTCCATGTTTATTAGATCCTTGACATACATGTATAGTATTTGAGACACACATGCTTATTTGAATCATACTTAGTGTTCTCACCTTTGTTTAAGCTATAATGTACATCATGAATCTAATACATGTGAATTCACATAATAATCATGTATTTGTTTTATCATGATGATTTTTATATTGTATTTTAATGCTTCATGTTTTGAATATATGTTTAGATGTTAGTTTTCATTAAGACTAGTTATATATTTGTACATATGATGGGCTACAAACAAATCTATATATGTTTGGGATTGAATGCTTGTTTGTTCCCATTAGATGTGCTAGTATAGTCTAGTTTTGATGATTCATACATTTTAAACTTGTATTCCATTTTGGTATTTGTTTTTTTTTTTTTTATGATTATGAGTTTTCATTTCATGTATATGTGTATTTTGCCAAACTTGAAGATATACATGTATACCCCTTGAGTCATTTGCCTTCATGCAAATATCTATTATGGACTCAAAGTGTGTTTAAGGGATATGTATGTATACTTCTTGTGTTGACAAATCATACATATACCTTGAAAAGAATTGGTATCAAATTGTTTTAATGAAAAGCTAAATTTTCATACTTTTCATGCTTTTCATGTTTTCATGATTGTCATGTTTATTGTGTCAATATTTAACTTCATGTATATGTCCATCTTATCCAAACTATTGACTATACATGAGTATCCTTTTTGAGCCATGTGCCTTAATGCATATATTTTGTGGACTCGTTATGTTTTGGATATGTATGTATACTATAGTTTGTATTAGACATACATATGCCTTGAAGATTAGATAGTTTTGATGATTTCGTGTTTTAAGGAATAATTGAGTCTTATTTATGCCTAATTGAACTTGAGTGTTTGATATGATGTGGATTCCATGTTTATGAAAAACAATTTTGTTTTATTCCTTGCTTGAAGGATTTCGTACTAGTTAACAAATTTTTCCATTTAACTAGTTGCGATATTCTTCATATGGTAGAGATTTTCAAACAAAACTACATTTTCAAATCTATTTTTGAAAACCCCTACCTTCTAAAGGGAGGTTGGATGGGAGATCATGTTCATGTATGCCTTATATTGAAAATCATTTAAAACTTGAACCATGATTGGGTGGTAGATGATATGAGATATACACATGCTTTTGATTCAATTGGTATCATTGAACTCTTTCAATTGGTATCATCTTTAATCCTCTTGTATACTCATATTTGTATTGTATGTATGTATGATTTTAATTTCAATGGTATCAATTTCTATTGGTATCTAAATTTTCATACATATATGTTTTATTTGTGTTCAAAAAAAAAAAAATCACAAATTTTAGTTTTTACTCAAGCTCTAGCATGACCCAACACCTTGAGTTTCACTTTTGTTTCAATTGATTACTTTTAAATTGGTATCAAGACTATGCATATTTTAGTTTGTATTTCATAAAGGGGGAGAAAATTTGATTTTGTATTTCAATTGGTATTTGTACTCCCACACTTTATGATTAAAAGTTGTTATTTTAAACATATGATATCAACATCAAATTTGTTTATATGTTTTAAAATGAACAATTCTTACAATTGGTATCAATGTTTCTATGTAAAATCTTTTCAATTGGTAAAATATTTACAATTGGTATCATATTTAAGAAATTCAAAATTTGTTTTAGTTTCAAGATTCATGTTTAAGAATTCAAGACTTATGTTTAATTACAATTGGTATTTCCAAAATTTTGTTTAAAGAAAATATTCAAAGTTTTGATTTGTATTGCTTATATGCAAGGAGAGCTTAACATCTCTTCATATAGATTCATGTTGAGTGTATTGTGTATTGAAGAGCTTCACATCTCTTCTTTATGTGGTACACGTGTGTAGGGGGAGCTTCACATCTCCTCTTATTCATTACATAATGTGTGTTATGTGAATTAGGGCTTAACTTCCCTCCTTCATGTAATGCATATGTGTAGGGAAGCTAACTTAGCGTCTTCCTCTTCATGAATGTATATAGCATATAACACTTATTATCCTTGTTTATTTTCTTTTGGTATCAAGATGCTTCATTGATATATTTTCAATTGATATCATGTTTTTAAAGTCACCCTTATTGACTTTGTTTTTGTTTTAGACAAAAAGGGAGAGCACATTGTCTTTTATTGTTTTGTTTGACATAAAGGGGAAGAAAGATTTTTACCCCTCGTTTTATTTATGATTTTGATTACCCCTTTGTTGATGATTGACAAAAGGGGAGAAAGATTTATGAAGTTTTATATGCATGCTTATGTTTATGCATATATTATGTTTTAATCTCAAGAATATTAAGTTTAATTGATTTATAGAGTTTGCTTTGTAATTGGTATCTAGAGCTTATTTTGTTTTGAATATTCCATTTGATATCTAGAACCAATTATTGTTTATGCATATGCATGTTTCATGTTTAATATTCATTGCATATATTTATTGTTTATCCCTATGCATGAGTTAAGGGGGAGCTTCCTTGAAGCTTATCTTTAATCCATGCATATATAACTCCATGAGTTTTGTCATCATCAAAAAGGGGGAGATTGTTGGCCCAATGGCCTTCCACTCTAGTTTTGATGATGATCAACTCATGTAGTTATGTTTACTAATATTCTTGTGTTTCTAAGTTTCAGATCATTAACAGGATATTAGTTGGTGATTAGCTTCAACAAGGAGTTTAGAAGCTTTCCATGTTGATTCTGGTGCCAAAGCTTAAAGATCATACCTTTGCACTTGGAGGATCACGCGTTTGGGATCGAGTCTACTTGAAGATGGAAGATCGACAAGAAGACTTAGGTATCCATAGTTTAGATAGAGTTTTAGATCCATATTTGTAAAGCTTAGTTTAGTTGATATGCTCAAGTGCACAAAACACAAAAAATTCATGATTTGGTTTTTGGTTTTCATGAATAGTAGATCAAAAAAAGTTTACTTTATACCTATGTATATTAGATATGCATACATGCTTTAACTTGGTAAACAAACTTATTTTGACTATCCTATTCATGTTTTGGAAAAATCTAGTTTGAGAAAGAAAAATACAAGTGTTGATTCTTGATTTTTTGTTAAGAAACAAAAATAAATTTCATATGCTTGATATTTGAGTAGAAATGTTTATCACATGTTTAATATCAATGCAATATGTAAAACAAGTTTTATGGAAGTTTTGTAAAAGATAAAAATATTTTTAAAACAAGTTTTTATCAGATTTTCTGTTCCAGGCTTCAACCAAGTCGACTTGGTCCCTGACTAGTCGACTAGGTCAGAAGTCGGTCGACCGGGCCGGTCGACCGACGTGCACAAACCTGTGCACGTTTCTGGCACAGTGGACGGTCGACCGTTCCGGTCGACCGGAGCAGTGAAGCTGCTCTCTGGTTTTCTGGGTCGACTGGGCCGGTCGACCGCAGAAGAGAGCGTTGCTCTCTGTTTTGGTTGGGTCGACCGGGCCGGTCGACCGCAGTTGCCCAACGGTCATATTTCTGACCGTTGGCGGTCGACCGGGCCGGTCGACCGGCAGTCTGTCAGACTGCCAACTCAGCCTAACGGCTAGTTTTTCCTAGGGGCTATATATACCCCATTTCTCCATTGTTTTGGCTAAGATTTTTAGAGCTAAAAATTCTAGACTTTCTCTAGTGTTTAAAAGAGTTTTTAAAAGAGTTTTTAAGCCAAAAAGATTTCATCTTATTTGTTTTTGGGTTTTTGGAAAATCAAAGAAAGCTAGGGTTTTGGGAGATTGTTTTGTTTTCATTTTCTATCATTTACAAGTGATTCCCAAGTAGTTTTTCTTTGTTGCTGGTTTCCAAAAACACTTTGTTTCCACACTTGAGCTATCACCTATCCTAATCTATTAGGATCTTGTTTTTGTGGAAAAAGAAAAGAGAAAAGAAAGAAAGATTGTGTTCGTGGTCTTTGTAACCACTTATTGTAAACCCTCCTTGCTTTTGTGAATCCCTCTTCGGTAGAGGTGATCGGAGTGGTATTGGTTTGGATCCCTCTTTGGTAGAGGTGATTGTATTGGTTGTGAGCCTCTTCAGTAGAGGTGGAGTTTGGTTGTGAGCCTCTTCGGTAGAGGTGTGTGGATTGGGTGTTTTATTGGCTACGGGCCTACCCCTCGGTTGTGAGGAGGTTGTTGTTGAGAGAGGAGTTTGGTACTCCTAGTGTTGTAAGAAATCCTCTTTGGTAGAGGTTCCCTCGGTGGGAGTTGAGATAGTGGAAATCCTACACGGTGGTGTAGGCGGGGATGTAGAGCAAGGTGCTCGAACCTCGAAACAAATCTTGGTGTTTGCGTTTGATCCATTGTCTCTCTAACTCTCTCTCTTATTATTGTGCAAAGCATCATACTCATCATCATATCATACTTGCTTGTGTTGAGCATTGATTCATTCATATCTTATACATTGCTTGTGTTGCCTTGCATCTTTTATATTGCAATTCATTCTTATATGCTTGGCTTGATTGTGTGTATTTCATATTGCTTGGATTGCTTGTGTGTGTGTGCCTAACTTATACTCATCCAACAAGAGCTTCACATAGCACCTCAACCCATTTCAAGGGGAATCAAGGGGAGTTAGTCCAGAGCCTCGCAAGGGGAATTCGGCTACACTTGTTGTATTGTATTAGTTTGTGCATAATTTGCATTAGCTTCCGCATTTAGCGCACTTAGTTTGTATTATGTTTCTTAGATTAGCACTTACACCTATTCACCCCCCCTCTAGGTGTTTTTCAAATGATTCATTGTGATCTAGTGATCTCAGGGAGTTCAACTCCCTTAATTTTCTTTGCCGAATTTTTAGGGGATTTAATTCCCCTTAATTTCTCAACTGAAAATTTAGGAACCGAATGATTTTTTCTCCAAGCCTTTGTGCGAAGCTAACCCTTAGGCAGTTCACATTCTGTCGAATAATAGGATACGAAGCTAGCCTTCAAAGCGCAGCTGGAAAAGGACTTTAAAGCCCTTAAAATGAATTTAGGCAGCAGTACCATTCTGGCGAAGTTAGCCCTTGGGGCTTCTTTGCGTTCTGTTATACGAGGCCAAGCTTCCAAGGCGAAGCCAACACTTGGATGTTTTCTACATTCTGCCTTCATCCGGAGTGCGGAGCCAAGCTGCAGTTATAAAGCTGAGCTTTGGGGCGAAGCTCATGCTAGGCTCGCTTTACTCAAGGAGCGAAGCTATGCCTTAGCAAAATTATTTTTCTTGCCTTAGCTTTCTTCAGCAAATGAACTAATATAGTTTCTTCTTATTTTTACAGTGTACTATACTCCTGGTCCTCTGAACAGTCTCTTTGAAACAGCCAGAGGGCTGGATAGCAATGTTAGCCTGCAGTTCCAAGGGCAGGCTTCCCTATTCAGTAAGTGGAGTGCTCCGGTCGGGATACCCTTATATACGCCAAAGATCAGCATACCATGAGGAACATCTTAACTACGGCTCCCCTTGAGGATTCTGACTGAATAATCTATCGGAAGTCCAGCTTCATGTTTGGGGATGCAGCACCAGATACTGATCATCAGCTTCTAGCTGGAGAAGGGCAGTGGATTCTCAATCTGGATGGCGAGAAGTATTATCTCCCGTCTAGCAAGCGTCATTTTCCACTGTCTTTCTTCCAATGCATGACGAAGGTTCGGAAGACGCAGTGGCCAGTGACTCAGACTACTGACTCCATTCACGTGGGGAAGTTGATAGCTTCGCCTCCTCGTTATACAAGGGCGGGTTCTCCTCGCTGCATATTGGGTCTCCACCCTGGGAACATACTTCCATACATCCCAGTGGGAGAAAATCCCGCGGTGGCTCAGACTATTAGAAATCAGTTCTTCAAGGCTCATGATAATTATCCAGCCACTAATTTCAGGACCCCTGAGTGGATTTACCTCCCAAGGCCTGGTGGAGAGACCTGACCATATATGTCTTGGCCCATTTTAAGGAGGATCTAGAGAGACTAGGACTCTCGAGGCTGTCAGGGTGACCTGTTACGGCATCCAGATGAGCGTAGTGAACTTCGACGCCATCTTTAAGTTATACTATCCAGCTACAGGGTCTTTCTTCACTCCTGTAGGCGAATTGGGCATGGCTTTGCACGAGATGTGAGAAATCTTTGCTTTGCCCTTGGGATCTCTCCCATATGAAGAATATTTCCCGTGCGAGGCGGAATTGGCACTTTTGGAGAAGCAGGAGCCTGCTTTGTTTGAGACTTACCAGGAGTTGATGTGCCACCTCTACATTTGCTCGAGTATGCATGGGAGCCATAAGGGAGCTTCATGCAGTTCGAAGAGCCAGGAGAATTATTTGTTCCCTAACCTGGAATATGCTCCTGAAGCAGCTCACTACGGGGTTACAGATGAGGACATTTTCTGAAAGATGCAGGAACACTCCCAAGGGGATATGATTTTGGAAGAGGATGATAGACCTTACGAGAAAGGTGATATTCTCCAGAGTTTCCATTTCGGGCTCGTCAACCGATATCTCAGAAGGCACTTTTTACCGATTTTTTATCGGTTTGGCTGAAGAGATGTGTGGTGCCCTCTCCCTCTAGCGACGTCATCCTTCCGACTGTCTTATTGCCGGCCATTCGTTTAGTTCACAGTCATTCTCTTAGACTTCTCCCGGCAATGGTGTGTTGTATTCAGTGGGGCCTTCGTGCATTGACGGAGGCTTTCTATAGGCCACCAATGACGAAGAGGGACAGAGGCACTATCCTGCCTCGCGATAGACCAAACCCTAGGATCGGTTTGCCATATACCTATCTGATGGGATGGTTCATCCTTCACTGCCATTCCATTATCCAAGCCGGAGAGGAGCCCCCGGAAGTTGTCCGAATGACGCTTCTCCGTTGATTTGTGGGATGTTCATGGTTGTTGACTTATGTGGCCGCGGTTCGCAAGTCGCTGCGCCAGTATAATGTTTACAGCCTTTTCTGCTCTTTCCCTACATTTGCGATGCGGGATACGACAAAGAATTCAAGGATATAGGAGATGGGAAGACGTCGCTGAGCCGAGGAGTCTTCAAATGGCTGGTTAGCATCCAGCCATCTCATCTGGTGTGCAGGAGCGGGGATACCTGCTACTTGGAACCCTATGTCCCGAGTCAGTTTGCTCGTCAGTTTGGGTATGACCAACTGTACGTAGGTAACCGAACACTAGCCTGGCCTTTATGGGGAGCCTCATTGATGGTGCTCGTGCATGGCGGTTCTACATCGTTGGTTGTACTGAGGCGCGGCTGTGCATGCCGCTGAGGACTCCGAATCTTCAGACAACTTTGGGGTTCTGTCAGTGGTATAGGACTTCACACCAACTCGATTTTCTATTAACTCATTTGGTGTGAAATTGATCTCTCAGCAGCTAAAGCGGAAGGTCACCGAGAGAGGTGAGGGCAGGAGGGTCCGTGTGCCAGGCCTCGGGGAGTTTGAAGCTACTGCCGATAGTGAGGCTTCAGACACAGAAAGTCCCCGCTTTGAGGGAGACACAGGTGCTGAGGCTCCACCTGATGCTCCTGGTGGGGTACGCACGGCCCCCATGGAACATGTAGATGTAGAAGAAGTGGAGGAAGAAGATCGCGACATCCACTTCAAACGAAAGCGACAAGATGGATCTCGCAAGAAGAGGGTAGTGAAGAGCCCTCGTCGCTACACTCCCACCATAATTACAGAGGGTGAGTCAACTGTGGTGCCTCCTCCTCCTGCTCCATTAGCCATTAAGCTGTCGGCTCCGAGGCAGACCGTTGGTAAAGCTATTCATGACTTGAGTAAGATCAGCTTTGTTCTTTCAACATATACTTATATATTTCATACAACTCATTGTTTATTCTATGACTCAGGAACTGAGACGGCAAGAGACCTGAGAGCCGAGGCTGTAGGAGAATAGGGAGATTATTATGATCCCTTGTTAACTTTATAAGGAAGGTGATAAGGCTAGCTACTTCGTCGTCTCAGAAGACTCTGGAGGTGATGCGGCCGACATGGGTCCTTCGGGTGCTGGGACCTCAAAAGGAGGTCCCATAGCCTCCAGATCTTTAGGGTGGACCACAGAGGGTTCGGTGAGTGAAGGTGGGCCGGCCGTCCGTGTTGACTCTGCCAAAGATTTTCCTATGGAGCCTGAGGGGACTGATGCCGCCGTCGAGGAAGTTCGAATAGAAACTGCGGCCAAGGCGATTGAGGCGATATCATCTTTTGGTAATGCTTTGACCTTTTATGAGTAATTCTCTCCTGATATTGATTATACCTTGCTTAAACAGAGTATCGCTACAGGTGTTCCACCTTTGGTTACATCGACTTCAAGAGAGCCAATCAATCTTTCTGAGGGAATCAGGGGTGAAGCAAGTACTTCAACCGCGGCAGCACTGCTGAGTTGGATGCCTTGTATCACGGTCTACCCACTTATCAACCTGAACCAGCAAGTGGCCTTAAAGAGACCGAGGGGACAGTGGTCACGGAACCAATCTCACTTCCAACTACATTGGTAAGTGAAATGTCAGTGGTTTCTCTAGCACTGCCTATCCTGCCAACTGTGGAGCTGAAGGTGATTGCCAGTCCTACTTCTCCAACACTAGTTGTTAAGCCAGCTTTTTCGGAAGTAGTCACTAGCCCTACGTCGATTGTGGCTAGTGTACTAATCTCAATGAGGACTCCTCCGAGATCACTGACGACCCTGTTGGCCCAAAAGGTTACACTCTCCATTTATTGAGTTTTGATAATGACAAACCAAATTAGTGCTATTTGGTACTAATGAGTTTGTTTAAGATAAGTTTCAGGTTAGTACCATATTTGGAGGCCATTGCTTAGCTATTGCAACAACTTCTAGGTTTCATGAAACAAAGAAGGCATATTGCATATCAAGGAAGGAACATAGAAGAAGGGGCTCTAGCAAGGCATAGCATGGCTCAAGACTTGAAGATTGCTCAACAAGATTTGTTTTTAGTTTTATATGTTTAGAATTTTGTTAAAGAATGATGGATAGGTTTGAAGCTCAAACACACACGTTTTTGCGCACATATTGTTTCTAAGATGATTTTCTATAAAATGTACAAAAATATTTTGATAAAAAATCCTCTGCCTACAAATCAATTTTTATGTTTTATACTTAGTACTATTTAAAGATATTTTTCATAAAAATCAAAGTCTTTTCAAAATTGTGTTTTAAACTTAACTTTTGACCTGAGCCGGTCGACCGCACCAGTCGACCGTGCCTGTGTCAGTCTTGTCCGGTCGACCGGACAAGTCGACCGTGGTTCTGGCAGATGCACGTATCAGTGTGCATGTTTGCCGGTCGACCGGGCGGTCGACCTGACTGTAGTAGCTTTACTCTCGGGTTTGTTGGGTCGACCGGGCGGTCGACCGTTTGCCTGTAACGGCTCAATTTTAAATAGGCGGTCGACCGACCGGTCGACCGGACTAGCCGTTGAACAGTAAACGGCTATTTTCTAGGCTGTTTTATATTTTGTCTTTTTGTGTTTAAAATTAGTTTAAGGGATATATTTCAAACTTAATACTCTCTGATTAATCCTAATTATGTTTTATCCCTAAACCCTAGCCCTCTCCTATAAATAGGGGTGTTTGGGGAGAGATTGTTTACAACAATTAATTACAAGAGAAAAATTCCAAAAGTTTCCAAGTTTAAGGCTTTCAAAAGATCTTGGTTTTTGTGCTGAAATTCTCTCATTTTCTGAAGTGTTTTTCAAAAGAATTCTCTGATTTCATTTTCTTTTCTCCTTGCACACAAGAGCTTCATTCCTACTCATTGTTCTCTAAGGACCTTTTGTAAGGGAAGAGACTTTTGAAAGAGAGAATTTGTAGTCTTTTGACTACTCAGAAATTGCTTGTACTTGAGATTGTGGAGTTGGGTACTCCGGTGTATTTGTGACATCTTTGTGATAGTGGAAGTGGTTGGAATCCTTCTGGGGAAGGCGGGGAAGTAGAGCTGGGTGCTCGAACCTCGATAACAATTCTTTGTGTTTGCGTTTGGTTTACTTTCCTTGTTCTTGCACTACTTTCATTGCTATTGTTGCTTGCTTTTGCTTGTCATTGTTATATTCACTTGTTGTCATTCATCTTGTCAATCATTGTCCCATACAACAAGGTTGCATTGCGCACCTCCAACTCATATTTACGAGGAATCAGGAGGAAGGAGTTCAGAACCCTTCACGGGGCATTCGGCTCTTAGTCTTGTTTGGGAGATTGTTGCATCATTGTTTTAAATTGTGCATTGATTAGCATTATCACCTATTCACCCCCCCTCTAGGTGATTTTCAATTGGTATCAGAGCTTGGACTCTAGGTTTGGCTTAACATCAATAGAGAGATCCTTAAAATTTGCTAATCAACATTTTCATTCATTCATTCATCACTAGTAGACATGGCCGATAACATCAAAACCCCTCCTAAATTTGATGGACTTAATTTCTGTATTTGGAAGGTTAGGATGACTATATTCTTGCAATCTTTGGGTAGCTTAGTGGCTAAATCCTTGACCAAACCCTATGTAGCACCCGATAGTGATGAGAGCACATGGACCGACTTTACATTTAGAGAATATGAGGCTAACTCCAAGGCCCAAAACTCCCTATTAACCGCCTTGAATGAGGATGACCTTACACGGGTAATTCATTGCCAATCCGCCTATGAGATTTGGCAACACTTGTTAGTCACGCACGAAGGGACTTCACAAGTCAAGAGAGCTAAGATAGATCTCTTGAGGTCCCAATATGAATCTTTAAAATGCTTGATGAAGAATCTATTGATTGTATGATTACTCGATTTACTAAAATCACCAATGCTCTTTCTTCTTTAGGTGATGATATCTCAAATGATCAAAAGGTGCGGAAAGTAATTCGGGCTCTTCCTACTTCATGGGAGATAAAGGCCACCACCTTGAAAGAGTTGAACGACAAGGATGAGATGGACCTCATTAGTCTCATTGGGAACTTAAAGACCCATAAGATGGAAAAGAAGGCAAGAGAAGAAGCCGCTCCTTCAAAGAAGAAGTCTATAGCTTTCAAGTCTTCATCCACTCTTGAGGACGATGAAGATGATGAAGAAGAAGATGAGGAGCTATCACTACTTATTCGCAATGTCAAGAGAATGTACCGGAGGAACAAGCTCAACTTCCGAAGGAAATTTGAAGTCAAAGAGGAGAGGAGAATTATATGCTATAATTGCCGAAGACCCGGATACATCATGGCGGATTGCCCGGAGTTCAAGAAGAAGATGACCACCTCCTTCAAGCCAAAGAAATCGGAAGAAAAGAAAGCGTACAAGGCAACTTGGGATTCGGAAAGCGAGTCCGAGGAAGAGGCGGATATAGCGAATATGTGTTTCATGGCAAACACACCAAGGTAACCCCTCAACCTCTTGATGATGAAGATGATGAATTAAGTAAGAAAGTTCTTGTTCATGCTTTTGTAGAACTTTCCGAAACTTATGATAACAAGAAAATTGAATGTTTTAAATTGCAAAAAGAAGTTGCTTTTCTCAAAAATCAACTTGCTATGGTTTCTAAAGGAAAGGATGATATTTCTTCTAATCTTATTTCTATTCAAAATGAGTTTAATGCCTACAAGGTTTCTTGTAAGGGAAAATCTCCCATTGTTGATGAAAAAAAATTTCCTCTTTAAAAACTAAAATGGTTGATTTTGAAAAAGTCTTGAAAGATTGTGCTTTAACACTAAGAAACTTGAAGAAAAATTTTCTAAAAAGCACACCCTTCATGCTAAAGATTCACATGTTAAGTCTACTCATGCTCACACTACACATAACACTTCTCATGCTAAATCTTTTCATACTCACAATTCCCATGCTCACAAATCACACACTCACTATGCTTTTAAATATGGTAGAGTGTATAGATGCACATATTGTGATAAAAATGAGCATTTAGCTAAATTTTGTTATGACCAAGTTAATAGATCAAATAATCTTGTTTGGGTTAATGAAACTAACCCTTTAGGACCCAAGAAAATGTGGGTACCAAAATCAAGTCCTAAATTATTTGATATAGGTACACACCAAGGCTCCAAGACGTAGGGAGCGGTGGTACCTTGATAGTGGTTGTTCAAGACACATGACATGGGATATCAATAACTTTACAACCCTATCAAGGTACATGGAAGGTGGCTCCGTCACCTTCGGGGATGACTCCAAGGGAACTATCATCGGTATAGGTAACATTCAAGTTGGTGCATCTCCTATTATAGAAAATATTATTTTAGTTGAAGGTTTGAAACATAATTTGCTTAGCATTAGTCAATTTTGTGATCGTGGACTTAAAGTTGTTTTTGATGATTGTTCTTGCAAGATTTTTGATATTAAAACCAATGATTGTATTCTCACCGGTTTTCGTGATGATAATGTTTATATCATTGACATGCTTAATATTGAGTGTTCTACTAAATGCTTAAATGCTTTTGATGAAAATTCTTGGCTTTGGCATAGAAGATTAGGACATGCATCTTTTGACCATCTTTCTAGAATTAATTCAAAGGAATTGGTGAAGGGTATACCTTTCTTGAAGTTTGAGAAAGACCGCATTTGTGGTGCGTGCCAACTTGGGAAACAAACCAAGTCTTCCTTCAAACCAATCAAGGATATCATGTCAACTAGGCCTTTAGAATTAATTCATATGGATCTTTTTGGACCTACTAAAGCTAAGAGTTTAAATGGTAGTAGATATGCATATGTTTTGGTTGATGATTTTTCCCGTTTCACTTGGGTTTTCTTCTTAGAACACAAAGATCAAACTTTTTCTCATTTTAAGATTTTCCGAAAAAGAATAGAAAAAGAAAAAGGTTTTTCGATTTTGAAAATAAGAAGTGATAGAGGTGGTGAGTTTGTTAACCAACTCTTCTGACTTATTGTGATGAAAAGGGAATTAAGCATGAAATGTCTTGTCCTAGAACTCCACAACAAAATGGAGTTGTAGAAAGGAAAAATAGAACACTTCAAGAGATGGCTAGGACAATGATAAGTGAGTATGACCTCCCTCAATATTTATGGGCCGAGGCCGTAAACACCGCATGCTATATATCTAACCGTATTTATTTGTGTAAAAATTCTTCCAAAACATCTTTGAAATGTATCATTCTAGAAAACCTAATGTTGCATATTTCAAAGTTTTTGGATGCAAGTGTTTTGTTTTGAACACTAAAGATAACTTGGGTAAATTGATGCTAAGGCTTATGAAGCAATCTTTGTTGGATATTCTACAACTAGTAAAGCTTATAGAGTATTCAATAGATCTTCACTTACCATTGAAGAATCCATGCATGTTAAATTTGAAGAATCTAATATGGTTGTTGAGAATGTTGTAGAGATTGACCCATTAGGTGAAGACATGGAGAAACTATCCTTGAAGGACTCACCCGCTCAAGAAGAAAAGCTAGATTCAATTGGTGATGTTCAAGAGGATAAAGAGGAAAGCTCTCAACCGCTTCCTAAAGCTTGGAGATACGCTACAAATCATCCCAAGGAGCTCATCTTAGGTGATGCATCTAAAGGGGTAACAACTCGCTCCAAACTCCATGACCTATGTGGTAACTTTGCTTTCATTTTTCATTTTGAACCCAAAAGCATCCTCGAAGCCGAGGCGGACTAATATTGGTTGCTAGCCATGCAAGAGGAACTCAATCAATTTGAGCGCAACCAAGTTTGGCACCTTGTTCCTAGGCCCCACGATAGACCAATAATTGGTACTAAGTGGATCTTTAGAAACAAGATGGATGAGTCCGGAAATGTGATTAGGAATAAGGCTAGGTTAGTGGCCCAAGGCTACACTCAAGTTGAGGGAATTGACTTTGAGGAGACCTTTGCACCCGTAGCACGGCTTGAAGCCATACGGATGACACTAGCTTTTGCATCTTTCAAAAATTTTAAACTTTTTCAAATGGATGTGAAAAGTGCATTTTTGAATGGTTTTATAAATGAAGAAGTTTATGTTGCTCAACCTCCCGGTTTTATTGATCATGTTCATCCCGATTTTGTTTTTAAACTTGATAAAGCTTTGTATGGATTGAAACAAGCTCCAAGAGCTTGGTATGAAAGGCTTTCTAGTTTTCTCATTTCAAATGATTTTATTAAAGGCAAAGTAGATACAACACTATTCACTAAGCATGTTGATAATGACATTTTAATTGTACAAATTTATGTTGATGATATAATTTTTGGTTCTACTAATGAGTTTTTATGCAAGGAATTTGAAAAGGTCATGCAATGTGAATTTGAAATGTCTTCAATGGGTGAGCTTAATTTCTTTCTTGGACTCCAAATCAAGCAATTACAAGATGGGAACTTCATATGTCAAGCCAAATACGCAAAGGAACTCGTAAAGAGGTTTGGACTTGAAGACTCAAAGGTTTACAACACACCCATGGCAACTACCACCAAGCTTGATAAGGATGACCAAGGTAAAAATGTTGATATTAAATTATATAGAAGCATGATAGGTAGTCTTTTGTATTTGACGGCAAGTAGGCCGGATATCATGTTTAGTGTGTGTCTTTGTGCTAGATTTCAATCGTGTCCCAAAGAGTCCCATCTTATTGCGGTAAAACGCATTATTCGTTATATTAAGGGAACGATTGGAATGGGTCTATGGTATCCGAAAACCGGAGATTTCTCAATGACGAGTTATTCGGATGCCGACTATGCGGGTTGTAGAGTAGATAGAAAGAGTACTAGTGGGACATGTCAATTTCTTGGTAATTGTCTTGTTTCATGGTCCTCTAGGAAACAAAATTCCGTAGCTCTTTCAACCGCCGAGGCGGAGTATGTTGTCGCGGGGGCTTGTTGTGTACAAGTCCTTTGGATGAAATATACTCTCCTTGATTATGATTTGCATTTTGACCATATAAAAATATTTTGTGATAATACTAGTACTATATATATGACAAAGAATGCAAATCAACATAGTAAGACCAAGCACATTGAGATTAGATATCACTTTCTTAGAGATCATTTTGAGAAAGGAGATATAGATATTGACTATGTTTCTATGGATTTGCAATTAGCCGATATTTTCACTAAACCACTTGATTTTGCTAGATTTTCCTTCATTTGTGGTGAACTTAATGTTTGTGTTATTGAATAAAAATGTTTTCATAACCCTTTTTGATGTATGACAAAAAGGGGAGAATGGGTTTTTATGGTAGAATTATGAGTTCATATGGTTTTGGTTCCATGTGAGTTCATATATGTTTTTAGGTTCCATGTGAGTTCATATATTTTTTTAGTTTTTGGTGTGTTTTCATGAATACTTGTAATTTGAGTTTAAGTGTTTTGCAAGCGTTTTATATTTTCATGGTTTTTGGTTTCATGATGTTTACTTGCAAATTACAAATTACACTGTTTTCCTTGTTTAATATAGCATAATTTGAGGGGGAGTTTTCTCCTCCCTTATATTTTATCTTGTAGCCTATTTGTTTTGTCATCATCAAAAAGGGGGAGATTGTTGGCCCAAAAGGTTACACTCTCCATTTATTGAGTTTTGATGATGACAAACCAAATTAGTGCTATTTGTTACTAATGAGTTTGTTTAAGATAAGTTTCAGGTTAGTACCATATTTGGAGGCCATTGCTTAGCTATTGCAACAACTTCTAGGTTTCATGAAACAAAGAAGGCATATTGCATATCAAGGAAGGAACATAGAAGAAGGGGCTCTAGCAAGGCATAGCATGGCTCAAGACTTGAAGATTGCTCAACAAGATTTGTTTTTAGTTTTATAGGTTTAGAATTTTGTTAAAGAATGATGGATAGGTTTGAAGCTCAAACACACACGTTTTTGCGCACATATTGTTTCTAAGATGATTTTCTATAAAATGTACACAAATATTTTGATAAAAAATCCTCTGCCTACAAATCAATTTTTATGTTTTATACTTAGTACTATTTAAAGATATTTTTCATAAAAATCAAAGTCTTTTCAAAATTGTGTTTTAAACTTAACTTTTGACCTGAGCCGGTCGACCGCACCAGTCGACCGTGCCTGTGTCAGTCTTGTCCGGTCGACCGGACAAGTCGACCGTGGTTCTGGCAGATGCACGTATCAGTGTGCATGTTTGCCGGTCGACCGGGCGGTCGACCTGACTGTAGTAGCTTTGCTTTCGGGTTTGTTGGGTCGACCGGGCGGTCGACCGTTTGCCTGTAACGGCTCTATTTTTAAATAGGCGGTCGACCGACCGGTCGACCGGACTAGCCGTTGAACAGTAAACGGCTATTTTCTGGGCTGTTTTATATTTTGTCCTTTGTGTTTAAAATTAGTTTAAGGGATATATTTCAAACTTAATACTCTCTGATTAATCCTAATTATGTTTTATCCCTAAACCCTAGCCCTCTCCTATAAATAAGGGTGTTTGGGAGAGATTGTTTACAACAATTAATTACAAGAGAAAAATTCCAAAAGTTTCCAAGTTTAAGGCTTTCAAAAGATCTTGGTTTTTGTGCTGAAATTCTCTCATTTTCTGAAGTGTTTTTCAAAAGAATTCTCTGATTTCATTTTCTTTTCTCCTTACACACAAGAGCTTCATTCCTACTCATTGTTCTCTAAGGACCTTTTGTAAGGGAAGAGACTTTTGAAAGAGAGAATTTGTAGTCTTTTGACTACTCAGAAATTGCTTGTACTTGAGATTGTGGAGTTGGGTACTCCGGTGTATTTGTGACATCTTTGTGATAGTGGAAGTGGTTGGAATCCTTCTGGGGAAGGCGGGGAAGTAGAGCTGGGTGCTCGAACCTCGATAACAATTCTTTGTGTTTGCGTTTGGTTTACTTTCCTTGTTCTTGCACTACTTTCATTGCTATTGTTGCCTGCTTTAGCTTGTCATTGTTATATTCACTTGTTGTCATTCATCTTGTCAATCATTGTCCCATACAACAAGGTTGCATTGCGCACCTCCAACTCATATTACGAGGAATCAGGAGGAAGGAGTTCAGAACCCTTCACGGGGCATTCGGCTCTTAGTCTTGTTTTGGGAGATTGTTGCATCATTGTTTTAAATTGTGCATTGATTAGCATTATCACCTATTCACCCCCCTCTAGGTGATTTTCAGACCCCTCATATTTCTCCAATCAGTGCTCCTGCCATTCCCTCTATGGTTATGCCAGTGAAACCGATGGAAGCTTTGCCTTCAGGGGCCACTCGTTCACTAGGAGTAGTTGGAGCCAAAAATGAATTTGTGGCTGAGCTAGTCGATAACTTTTATAAGGGCTTGAAGCGATTCATTGCTTTGGTCTTGAAGGGCTTACCTCGTTCTCTGCTTTGAAGGTGGTTCTCTCTCGAAGAATTGACAGCATTCGAGACTTCGGAGGGGATGACCAGGCCACCACATTGGAGCTTTCGGTGGACAGGCTTGAGAGGGATGTGGACGAATGGTGCCATCTCAGCCATTCAGATTTGGAGAGCTTAGTTAATGAACAGTTTGCACACCTCGCTGCTCAAATACATGAAGCTCATCTTGCCACTCAAAAAGCAACTAAGACAACTTCTTTCGACTAGAAATCCTTGGAGACAAGGAAAGTGGAACTTGGGGATGCCATAGATGCTTCTAACAGTGCTCTTCTCGACCCTGAGGATAAGATTGAAATGGCCAAGGAAATAATCAAGAAAGCCAATCTTCTTCTGTCCAAGGCCGAACTGGTGCGTCTTGAGGAGATTGCTCGGTTAGAACAGCTTAAGGCTTAGAATGATGAAGTCTTGTAACAAGAGCTAGCACAGAGGGCAACTTTGATTGAAATTGAGGCTCGTCTATCCCAAACAGCGAGTTTTAATGAGGCCGAGTTGAGGTCGCAAGCACTTATCAGGGCTGCTGAGGAGAGGAAGAATAGGCTGGCCACTCTTGAAGAACGGATCAAGTCCTACGAAGCACCCTCATAGCTTGTAATCCGTGCATAATGTATCCCTCTTTTGGAATAAAAAGTAATTTTATTTGACTCCCCCATTACATTTCCAACTTATTTTATCTTCTGAATTTTCAGTTCTTACTTTCAAGTTGTATTACAATCCTCAAAAGGAACGGAATAACGGTATAATTAATCTAATCAACGATGATAAATTGATAGGGTTAGTTATACATTTGAGAAATGATTTGACAAAGAAATGTCCCTACTGGACTGAAAGATGAGATTGGATATCCATCGGCTTAGAGGTGACATCGGCTTAGAGGTGATAAACTGGTCATAACCGATTGAGAAGCCACCAAGCTCGAAATTTTGTTATTCAGAGGTGACGAACTGGACATGATGACAAAGAAATAGTCCCTATTGGACTGAAATATGAGATTGGATATCCATCGGCTCAGAGATGACAAACTGGATATAGCCGATTGAGAATCCACCAAGCTCGAAATTTTGTCATTCAGAGGTTTGGACATGATGACAAAGAAATAGTCCCTACTAGACTGAAAGATGAGACTTGATTATCTGTCGGTTCATAGGTAACATGGACATAACTGATTGAGAAGCCATCAAGCTCAAAATTTTGTCATTCAGAGGTGACGAACTGGACATGATGACAAAGAAATAGTCCCTACTGGACTGAAAGATGAGACTTGATTATCTGTCAGTTTAGAGGTAACATGGACATAACCGATTGAGAAGCCACCAAGCTTGAAATTTTGTCGTTCAGAGGTGACACTGTACATGATGACAAAGAAATAGTCCCTACTGGACAGAAAGATGAGACTTGATTATCTGTCAGTTCAGAGGTAACATGGACATAACCAATTGAGAAGCCACCAAGCTTGAAATTTTGTCATTTAGAGGTGATGAACTAGACATGATGACAAAGAAATAGTCCCTACTGGACGGAAAGATGAGACTTGATTATCTGTCGGTTCAGAGGTCACATGGACATAACCGATGGAGAAGCCACCAAGCTCGAAATTTTGTCATTCAGAGGTGACGAACTGGACATGATGACAAAGAAATAGTCTCTACTAGACTGAAAGATGAGACTTGGCTATCTGTCGGTTCAGAGGTAACATGGACATAACCGATGGAGAAGCCACCAAGCTCGAAATTTTATCATTCAGAGGTGACGAACTGGATAAGATGACAAAGAAATAATTCCACTGGGGGAAATAAGACTTGATTATAACTCCATAGGTTTTTGAAATCTCCTTCGGATGTTATTTGGAAGAAATTGTCAGAGGTATAATGTTAACATGATAACCAAAAAAGTCTACTGAGGACTGATAGACTTTGAGGGGAGTCGATCAGAAACTCGCTGGGGAGTTAGGAAACAAGTTCCATAGAAGATCATATGTCAGAGACCTTCGTGGGGATTTGTAAAGCAACTTGCCAGAGGTGTGATGTTAACTTGACAATGATTCATTTACTGTTAGAGGTGCTTGAACATAACAGTAATTTGAGTAGACCTATCGTTCTGTTGAAGAGAATAACAAGTAGGGTTTATTCACTGGGAATGTTGGTTTTATCCGTTGGGGAGTAGATTAGAGTCTTGCTATCAGAGGTTTAATGTTAACATGATAGGTTAGACTTGTCATTTCGCAAGGAAATACCTTTATATGTGGTCTTACTATTCCATGGATGGGAATTGGTAAGTGATTTTGGAGAGGGAATCAAATGGGAACAGGTCCCTTAGGATTTTTAACAAATCCTCAGCTGTCAACGGATTTGATATGCCTTTACCTACTACCGTTTGAGTCGGGCTAGCCATGCTATTCCCCTCAACATGATGAGTTGTCAAGGACCTATGTTGGACTTAAAGGCCAACATTTTCCTCTATCCTTAACCGCGGAATCAAATGGGAATAGATCCCTTAAGATTTTTAGCAAATCCTCAGCTGTCAACGGATTTGATATGCCTTTACCAACTACTATTGAGTCGGGCTAGCCATGCTATTCCCCTTAGCATGATGAGTTATGAATAACTTATGTTGGGCTTAAAGGCCAACATTTTCCTCTATCCTTAGCCGTTAGAGGCGTTGGATTATTTTGTTACTCCGAGTAACGCGATGCTTTCCCTGGGTTTCCACTCTATAGGTGAGTTGGGGATTAAAGGAGTAGACATGTCTTCCGTAAGATCCTAGTTTGAAGGTCTTGAACAGAGGCGTAATGTTAACTTGATCATGAGAAGGATCCTATCAAGGATATTACTTCTTTAAGAACCTGCCGTTGATCGGCATCATTGAGTAGGTCACCTTCTGAAGTCATAAGGCGATATGCCCCCTTTGAATAGACTATTTCTATTACAAACGGTCTTTCCCATTTGGGGTGAAATTTGCCTTTGGTTTTGTGCGTCATGATCATCGGTCATCTGACGGCTAAAACCAAATCTCCTTTCTGAAAGACTCCTTGCTTAACCTTCTTATTAAAGGCTTTTGAGATCCGGGATTAATACAACTCAATGTGTTGCTGAGCTTGTAACCGCTTCTCATCTAGGGCTTCGAGCTCTTGAAGTCGCAACCAATCGTTGTCCTCTGTTGTCATTTTAGTCATCAAAGCGACTCGTAATGATGGCATCTGGATTTCTAACGGTATGAATACTTCGCACCCGTATACCAGGAAAAAAGGTGTATTACCTGTCGGGGTCCCATCTGTGATTCGGTAGGCCCAAAGACATTCACTAAGCTTCTCATTCCAGTCTTGCTTATTTGATGAAACGAATTTTTTGACTAGCTTAATGATTATCTTGTTGAATGCCTCCGCCAAGCCATTAGCGGCAGGGTTATAAGCAGTTGATGCTACACTCTGGATCTGGTATTTATCACAGAACCGATAAAATATCTGGCTTACAAATTGGGGACCGTTATCATGGATGATCTGCCTAGGGACACCAAATCGATGAATAACATGGTGCTTCATGAAATTAACCATGTTAGAAGTTTTAACTTTCATCAGTGACATAGCTTCTGCCCACTTTGAAAAGTAATCGGTTATTATTAAGATAAATTGGTGACCTTTCATTGAGGAGGGGCTGATCGGCCCTATGACATTGATTCCCCACGCTTCAAATGGCCAGCAACAGTTGGATGGAGAAACTCTGGAGGCTGATGTATGAAGTCTGCATGGATTTGGCATGCCTTACACCTTCGTGCATATTGGATGGCATCGGCTATCATGGTTGGCCAATAATACCCAAGCCTGTGCAATCGGTCCTTGAGTTTTGGACCTGGCTGATGAGCTCCACATATGCCGCCGTGTGCTTCTTTGAGCACTTCCTGTACCTCTAAATTAGAAAGGCAACAAAGGAGGATACCATCGTATGAATGACTGTACAGTGTCTTCTGTGTTGGATCATAGTAAAAACGGAGAGACTTTCGTCTGATAGATGTCATTTCTTTATGGTCGTCCGACAGCAAACCATGCAAAGCATAGTTGATGAGGTAAAATCACCAATCTCTCGGTTCAAGATCCGTTGAGATGTTATAGGCCTCTTCGGTTCTCAACATATGTTTAGAGCAAACAAGGTGTCGAGTTACCACTGTAAGGTGATACTTGGTGTCGTCTGGTGAGGCTAGCATTGTTTCTAATGTAGCCAGAGCATCGGCCTTAGTGTTCTGGGATTGAGACACGTGACCAATGTAGAAGCCATCAAATAAATTAGCCATTTCGATGACTGCGTGATACTAAGGTACCAAATCTTAGTGACGGACCTCATATTCGCCTTTAACCTGATTGACAATCAGTCTCGAATCACCATAAGCTTCAAGGTAGTGTACCCCCATTTCGTGAGTGAGCTGAAGACCAATGAGTAGAGCATTGTATTCTGTCACATTGTTGGAGCATGATTCCGTCAGAGAAAATGCCCTAGGAAGGACATGGTTTTGTGGTGAGATAAACACAACCCACACACCGGCAATGATCTTGCCTTTAGGGCCCATTCGTGATGCTCTATCGAAGAACATCTGCCAAGCTTCATCCTCTGAAGTTATATTAGATTCAAAGACTTCATCCGGAATGTCTTCATAAAGTTTTGAGCTTTCCGGAACCAGATGCGCAGCCAAGAACTCTGCAAGTGCCTGGCCTTTAACTGCCTTCTGAGGGACAAAGAGCATGTCGTACTGAGACAAAAGGAGGGCCCATTTAGCTAATCTAGAATTCAGTGATCCTGGTTTCATCATGAGGAGACGCAAAGGATTCACTCTGGAAATGACATGTATGGTTTGGCCTAACAAATAATATCGTGTTTTCTGCATAGCAAAGACAAGAGCTAAGCATTCCTTCTCAATAGGATTATAGCGAGATTTTGCCCCTATCAGAGTCCTGCTCAGATAATAAATAGCTTGTTTGTACCATTATTGTCTTTTTGAGCAAGCAAAGCACCAAGAGAATGGTCCATAGCTTTCACATAAAGCAAGAATGATTTTCCTGATGTGGGCGCTGTTGGCCCAGAGGCCTTCCACTCTAGTTTTGATAATGATTAACTCATATAGTTATAGTTTACTAATAGTCTTGTGATATTTAGTTTCAGATATTTAACCAAGATATTAGTAGGTGATTAGCTTCAACAAAAATGTTTTGGAGCTTTCACATGGTGATTCAAGAGCTCGAGCGTCAAGTTCATATCTAGCACTCGTTGGAGTCAAGCTCGGGGAATCGCGTTTGGATTGAGTCAACTTGGAGACAGCATTCTATAAGAAGGCTTCAGTTTGTTTAATTAAGATTTAGTTTAGATCCATTGTAAAGATTAGATAGTGTGATATACTCAAGTTCACAACACACATACTTGTTTTAAGTTTCATGTTTATTGGTTTTGGTTTTCGATTTAACTGATCTTGGTTTTCATGAATAGATAGAATCAAAATAAGTTTACATGGTTTAATGTATATTAGATTTGATCTATATACATTTATGCTTCACATACTTAGACTTATTTTGATACACTATTCATGTGTTTGGAGTTTTGTATTTAGATAAAACTTATTTTTTGATTTAATGTCAAAAATATAGATATAATACATTTCATGTATATTGGATTCTATCCATATACTATATGTTTCAAAGTTGTTTAAATATCATATTTTTGTAATTACATGTGTTTTGGAAAAATCGAATTTCCATTTCAAAAATCCTAGTTTTGGAAAATACCGTTTTTGGTTTAAGGCAAATTTTCTAAGTCACAAAAATGGTTCAAAATGTTTGTAACATGATTTGATTTTTACTCAGATATGTTTGTATTTCAAAGATATAATATGAACTGATTTTTTGTAAAATTTATGTGTTTTTATGAGATTTAATTGATAATAAAAACCCAAGTTTTAAGTCCCAAAATTTGCTAACTGGCTTACTACCGGTCGACCGCAGTAGTAGTCAGTCGACTGGTGTGGTCGACAGACGTGCACAAGCGTGCACGCCAGCTTTGAGCTGGTGGCCGGTCGACCGGGACGGTCGACCGTCCAGAGAGCTCAACTATCTGGAAATGGCCCCGATCGACTGGGTCGGTAGATCGGACAGAGAGTCTGCTCTTTGTATCCAGCTCCGGTCGACCGAGCGGTCGACCGGTCAGAGAGTCGTAGCTATCTGGATCTGGGGACGGTCGACCAGGCGGTCGGCCGCTAGGCTCAACGGTCAAATTTTTGACCGTTGGCCAGTCGACCGGAAGGGCAATCTGGCCCTTTTCAGCTGCCAACGGGCAGATTTCCAAATTGGTTATAAATAACCCATTTCTTGGTTGTTTTCATCAAGAATTTCAAGAGCTAAATTTCTCTCATTTACAAGTGTTTTAATACAAGTTTTCAAAAGAGTTTATAAGCCAAAAGGATTCATCTTTATTTGTTTTTCAATGGAAAAATCAAAGAAAAATAGAGATTTGGGATATTTGTCTTGTTCTTCATTTCTATCAAATTCAAGTTGTTTCCTAAGTATTTTTCTTTGTTATTTATTTTTCAAACACCTTGATTTTCTCACACTTGAGCTTATCTAACTATCCTATCTATAGGATCATTGTTTTGTGGGAAAAGATTTGGTTTGTGGTTGTTAGACCACCAAGTTGTAAACCTTCCATTGATTATGATATCCCTCTAGTGAGAGCTGATTGAGTTGTTATCCCTTAAGTGTGAGGTGATAGTGAAAGTAGTAGTTGGCTCCCTCTAGTGAGAGGTGAAGATTGTGTTGCAATCCCTCAAGTGTGAGGTGGTTGTTTGGCTAAGTGCCTATACCTCTAAGTGTAGAGGTGATTTGTTTGTGCCTTGCCTCTAGTGAGAGGTTATATTGGTTGAGAGAGGAGTTGTGTACTCCCAATTGTATTTGCTCTAAATCCTCAGTGGAGGTTCCCTATGTGGGAAGTCCTGTATTGCAAGTTAGTGAAAATCCTTCTGTGTGAAGGCGGGGACGTAGAACTGTGTACTCGAACCTCGAAACATATCTTAGTGTTTGCGATTGATCCACTTTCTCTTACTCTCTCTCTTACATTTGAGCATTGCATCTTATTGTCATATCATATACATGCTTGTGTTGATTGTGTGTGCCCATACTTGTGTTTAACCAAGAGAGCTTTACATAGCACCTCAACTCTTATTTAGAGGAATTCAGAGGAGTTAGTCCAGAGCCCTTCACAAGGAATTCGACTACACTTGTTGGTTACACTAAGTTTTTAATTAGTGATCATTAGATTAGCATACACCTATTCACCCCCCTCTAGGTGTATTTTTCAGGAGCTAGTAAGACTGGAGGTTTTATGAGATATCTTTTGATATCTTCGTAAGCTTCTTGACAGGCTTGATCCCATACAAAAGAAACACCCTTTTTCATGAGTGGGGTGAACGGTTGACAGCGGCCCGAGAGATTTGCGATGAATCTTCTGATATAAGCCAGTCTACCTTGCAGGCCTTTAAGTTTTTTGAGATTCTTAGGTGGATGCATGCTCTGAATGGTTTTGACTTTGTCTGGGTCAAGATGAATTCCTTTTGATGTAACAATAAATGCAAGGAACTTGCCACTCGAAACCCCTAAGAAGGATTTTTTCGGATTCATCTTTAATTGATGAGCCTGCATTATGTCGAACATCGTTCTCAAGTCATGAAGATGGTCATTCTTATCCCGGCTTTTAACAGTAATGTCGTCAACATAACATTCTACCGTTTTTCGGAGATGATCATGGAAAATTATACTCATTGCCCACTGATAAGTTGCTCCCACATTCTTTAACCTGAAAGGCATCACGGTGTAGCAGTATACGCCCAACGGTGTCCAGAATGAAGTATGCTTCTTGTCCTCTGGATACATCTTAATTTGTTTATATCCTGAGAAGCCGTCCATAAAAGACATTTTTTCAAATTCGCAGGTATTGTCAATCATGACATTGGTGATGTATAATGGGAATTCGTCTTTAGGACAGACTGTATTAAGATCGCGGTAGTCTATACAGATCCGAATTTTTCCATTCTTCTTGAGAACGGGCATGACGTTAGCAACCCAATCTGGATGTTGCTTCTCCCATATGAAGCCACATGCAATGAGTTTATGGACTTCGTCTTCAATAGCTTCCATAATGTTGGATGAAATCGCGTTGTTGTTGCTTGACTGGCTTAGCATCAGGGTTGATGTTCAGACCATGCATGGCTACTTGTGGATCAAGTCCGGGCATGTCTTCGTAGTTCCATGCAAAGACATCTATATAGTCCCTTACAAGTACCATCAATTCTTCTCTTTCTATGAGTGATAAGCTCTAATTTATAAAGATGGGCTTAGGGTGATCTTGACTACCCAAGTTAACTTGGATCACCTTGTCTTCAGTAGGTGGTTCGCGTTATTTGAATCATTTTTTCCACTGGAGATCCAATTGCTGAGCCCATGGTTCCTCATCAGTAACTTCCGCTGGCTCCAATTGACTGTTTGAAGTCATATTAACAGTGAGTTTTTTGAACAGCGTTCCGATACTGACATCTGAATCCCATTCGGAGGAAGAGGCAGAACATGATGGGATTGGTTTGTTATCTTTGGGTCGAACCATTGTTGGCGGTGTAGGTGTAACATATCCCAACCCCCTCCGTGTGTTATCATAGTAATTTGCCGATTTCTCTCTTGGTATAGAATTACGCAGAAAAGCACGTCTTATTTTTCTGAAATTCAGGCCCTTCTCATGTTGCAGGCTGTAACCCATTTTCGTCATCATATGCTGCGCTGATTGTACATAATGGAAAATTTGTGGGATGTCTGAGTTTGAAGCTGAATCCGCGGCCGCAGACCTTCATAGTTGGGCTTTATCAAATATTATTGGTAATTGACCCTCTTTGGATGGAGGAACCACTAAAACGGATCCTTCTATAGATTCCACGGATGTACTTGATGTACTTGATTTATGTAAGGGCATGTGCAGAGAGCTATCCGTAACAGATTCAAATAATTTGACACTCACAGGATAATCGAAGGAAATATTGTCATTAATTACCCATTCATCCTCATCTTCAGAAGGAGTGTTACATTGGAGATTATTAAAACATGCTATAACTGGTCACCGACCAAATGGCTGGCATGTCTGCTTCAGACTCTGAATCTGCCTCATTGCCATTATCATCGTTGTCAGGTAATGATGCTTTTGACGTTTCACTAACCTCTTGATATAGGAGAGCGTCAGTAAAGAAGTTTTCCACCCCTTTGAATGGTTGCTTCTCGGCGAAGACAGTTCGTACTGTTGCATCACCTTCAATATATTTGAAGCACTGGTACAGAGTGAAGGGGACAATCCAATTAGTGTGGATCTAGGGTCTCCCTAGTAACAAGTTGTATGACGTGTTAGTGTCAATGACATAGCACGTCACCTCTGACTTCAGGCTCCTTATTCGGCAACGGAGTCGAATCTTTCCAAGTGAATGACTACTCCCTGTATTAAAATTGTATATTGTTGTAGTGGTTACAAACAACCGATACAGTGGTATGCCAAGGAAGTAGAGGAGCATTTTGGGGATGATGCTGACTACAGACCCCGGGTCAATCTGTGCCCTTTCAATGCATGTCGAACCGATGTATCCGGGGTAGTACGAAGGTCGATCGTACTTGTTATCCTTGAGAAGCATATCCTTCGCTGTGAAAGTAATAGCAGGTAACTTTGATTATACATGATGACATTCAGGGCAAGAGGGCCGAGTGTCACCCTTAAGGATTTCTGACATATATGTTAGGAATGATTCTGAGTTAGCCAGTACATCCCTAAGTGTTTCTCTTGTCTCTTTCGAGAGACGAAGGAGCTCGTGTATGGTGATATGAGCTGGGATATTAGGCAGCTGGGCCAATACGTCAAAACGAAAGGGCATGTTAAGCCCTGGGCCTGAAGGCTTCTTCAGGACATGGTCAAACCAGATTTCTTTCTGCTTCTCTTTCTCCGTCATCGGGAGCAGAGCAAGTGTGGGTATTTGCACTGACATCGTCTGCTGTTGTGTCGTCAGTAACTTTCTCATACTGTTTTAAGTATGACATTTCGGATCGAGTGCCTGTTAGCTGAGGTACATCAGCATGTGTTGTGGAAGCGTGCATTTTTCCTTCAGAATCGCTAAAAGAAGCTGACGTGAGACTGCCATCATCCGGCAAGATAGAGATAACATTGCAAGATTTGCCCTTTGACTTGAATTTCTTTGAATCCCATTGTTCGTCTTGGACAAGGTCTGGGTGTATTCACATGGTTTCCCCTGTCTCCAATGTCAAGGAAACAAGACCCTTAATCTCTTGAGTTTTAGCTGAAGGATGCTTTACTTCTAGCCGTGGTGCAGGGATTGGAAAGGTCCCATCAGGAACTGTGATCTTTGGGGTCTTGCCGAACTCGAGGGTCACCATGTTTGCAGTGACTTTCTTTTGTTATGATTTCAGAGTCAGAACTCCGGCATCGACTATAGATTGAATTTTGCCCTTGAGGACAAAGCACTTATCAGTAGGATGATGAACCATCTTATGAAAGAGGCAATAGTTGGGATCGTTCGTGTGTCCCATTTCATTAGGGTGTCGAATATCTGGCAGCTTCAGTTTATTCCCTTTGCGGAGTAAATAGAATATTGCGACCACCTGCTAGTCTTTGAAGGAGTACTGTTTCAGAGGAAACTTAGACTCTTGATTATTGAAAGCGCTCTTCTTGGCCTTCGAATGAAGGTCTCCTGACAAGTCGACAGCATAGTCTCTTTCCCTTTGGCTTGGAAAGACTGCGTTATGTCACTGCGTCCTTTATTATTCATACCCCATTTGCCTTTAGGGGTAGATAGTTCGAACTTCCTAGCTGACTTTTCAGCTATCTCTGCTTGTTTGACCAGTTCCTTTCAGGTATAGGCTTTGACAGCCCCCATACGAATCTCCACTTGGTCGAAGAAGTTATGCCAGCATGTCTGCAAGAGCATGGGTAATAGCATCCCTGCTGGGCATATCAGAGATAAGTTTCTAAACCGTTTAATGTAGTCTTGGACAAATTCACCCTTCTTCTGTACGGTAGAGAGGAGTTGTCCATGGTTACCTAGGTGTCATCCTCGTAGAAACGAGAAAGAAATCGAGTTTATAGGTCGATCCAGGAATTGATAGAGCCCGGAGGTAGGCTTCGAAACTAGTCAAATGCTTCCCCTTTAAGGTGCCAATGAACAATCTGGCCATAATAGCATCATTGTCTATGATATTACCGGTCTGAGACCGGAAGTAGTAGACATGCTGGTTTGGTGAGCTCTTACCATCATACATATGTGATTGGGGTTGAACCTGCACACAAATACAGAATTTCAGAACTAAGAATGAAAAGTGCAAGTTACTCAATTCTATCACAACAGCAAGTGGCTATGCGGGTCGTGATCCACAAGGAGGGACTAGCGATGAAAGCTTTTTTAGTAAGTTTTCTTTTAAGATACAAAGGATGGTTAAAAATCTTCTTTTAATTCTTGTAAAGAAAAATAGAAAAATGAGTTAAAGTTAAATTAAGAAGAAGATGGTAGATTAAGAAGGTAGAGAAAAACAGAAAATAGATATATACAAAGAAATCAAAATAAGTGATGAAAGAATTGGGTGTTGTTGGTGTTAGTGATCTAAACTAAAAAAATAAAAGAAAAGAAAGAAAAGATTACCTCCTCTGGTTGATGACTTACCTGGAACCCTTGTATGTTCTACCTTGCTTCAGAGGCGTTCAACGCATAAAACATAAGATCGAGCTCAGTCCCCATTCGCATTACATCATCAAGACGAACAAGAATGAAATGATACGGAATCTTGAGGAGGAGACTATCATCATGTAATATCGTTGGCACTCACACAAACATGACTATACTGATGCTTCTAGATTCACTTGAATGCTCATCATAACCAGGAAAAGTAGAAAGAAGAAGAAAACAAAAGTAAAGACAAACATAAAAAAATATTACCTTTTATTGCATGCAGAAACGATGGAAAAAAGGAGGAGGTACATCAGTGTCACTCTTAATATAAGCCTCTCTCTCTTACTTACATGAATCTCTGTCTAAACTATACTTACAAAGAAATAAACATTACATGAAAAAGAAAAACAAAACCTACACTACAAAGAATGAAAAAGTGGACTAAATTCTATCTTTGCATGTCGTCCCTGTTTACAGTGAAAAACCTATCTTTTATAGGCAAAAACCCAGAGGGGAGAGGTGTGAGAAGATAGGAGGAGCAAACGCTCCCCCAACTAAAGTAACAAAACTGCGGAAACGCAGTTTTTCCCTCGTTTCCACGGCCTGGCTGTGGCCAGGTGGCCACGGCCTGGCTGTGGCCAGGTGGCCACAGCCGGGGGATGGTGCATCCTGGTTTCGTGTTCTGGCTTTACCTTCAGCTAGATTTCTCGTTATAGCTCTAAAATTGTGATAAAATGGCCTTTGATCTTTGGCTTCAACCGCTTGATTTGGGATGATTCATTTCAACCGGTTTTTAACCTCGCTGATTTGCCAAGATTTGCCCTGATTCCCTGATGTAACACCCCGCTTTCGGAATACGTACTTAGTTGTATATTCATATTTTCGATCATATTTTTTTGATTTGCTTTCAGTATTTGTTTTGTATTATGAATTATTTATATGATCGTTTTGCTGTGGATCTAGATTCGTGGACTCCGATCAACCCTAGTCTGAACCTAGAACCGGATCCTAATTTATTAATCAATTTGGTCTTTTTGGTATTCTGATTTGACCGATTTCAGTCTCAAATATCATTTTCCAATATTCTAGATTTTTCATGATTTTCTGGAATTTTCCTGAATTAAGTTGTAAATCTTAAAAACCGGGTCGACCAATACCGCTACTCGATTCTCAGATTTTTAATTTACAAACGGGACTGAAATTAAAAAAGCTCCTTTCTTGTAACTTCTTAATATCACATTTTCTATCTAAATACTTTTTCTAAGGATTTTCTAAATTTATCAAAATTCTCCTGGATTGGTGTCGGCCAGTATCACTGGTTGATTCCAGGAATTTTAGTTTACAATTGAAATCAAATTTCTGAATTCTGCTTTCATATTTCTTCTTAAAATTATATATTCTCTTTTCAGACATTTTCTGAGATTTTTCAGATTTTATCAAAATCCGGCCGACCCGGTGGAGACTGATGTCAACGGTTGACTTCAGGATTTTTATTATGAAAATGGAATTGAATTTCTTAAAATCGATTTCATCAAAAATCTTTAAATAATATTTATTATTTTTGAGAATTTTTGGAAAGCTTTCCAAGGTACTTTATTTTTTGGACTTTTCTGGAGTTTTCGGTGTTTTCTCAGATACCGGAATTTTATCCAGATATTTTTACTTTTCTCCTTTTTCCATTTCTCTCTCCTCGCAGACGCGGGGCTCACCAAACCTGGATTCAATCTTTAAATGCAGAGATCCTCTCCATTCTACATTTAATGCTTATATCCTGTAAAATCAGTTCTGAATCTTGTCACCATGACTTTTTGTCTTTTCTGTTAAACGCAATCTCGCATTTTCCTCCTGAACACGGATTTCATTTCCACGTCTGACTCTCTTTTGCCCAGACGCGGCTCTCACTTAAATGAGACGCGGATCTCTTTTTCAAAAGAGATGCAACTCTTTTAGTGGTTGATGGCAAATTTGTAATATCTCCTAATTCCCTTATATAAACACCTCCTCCTTTCTCTCTCTTTCATTATTATTTTTTCTCCTCCTTCTTTCCTCCAGCAGAGAACGAATGGCAGCCCATAAAAATAGCTCTGTGCCCTCCTTTGGTCGGCCATTCTCCACCATTCCACCCTCCAACTCCACCACTATCTCCACCAACTCCTCCACCATTCTCTCCTCCATTTCCTCCTCCATTCCAATAACAACAACAACAACTTCATTACCTTCTTCTTCCTCTTTTCTCCACCATGAACCCATTAACCTCCAAAGCTTCACCACCATTTCTACCACCACCTAAACCACCTTGGCCACCACCAACTATGCCATCTTCCTCTCCTCGTCGTACTCTTTCCAACGAGCTATTGCTTTGCTCTACGTCGCTCTCCGAAACCCCTTTTGCAAAACTCCATTTTTCCCATTTTAACTACAGTTGTACCCCCATGATTGCTTGGGCTTGTGCTACCAGATTCCGGCCATCTCCGGCCACCTCCGGCCGCCTCCGGCGACCACCAGTCATGGCCGGCTACCATCCCCCCTTCCCTTCACCTTTCTTTTCCTTCCTTCCTTCTTTCTTTTCTTTCCTTCCTTCTTTCTTTCTTTCTTTTCTTTTCCTTTCTTTTCCTTTCTCTTTCCTTCTCTGTTTTCCTCCCAAAACCTGCGTCCCACTCTCACTCTTCCCTGCGTCTCTCTCACTTCTCCCTGTCTCCCTTTTTCTCTCTGAAAATTGCTGACGCGGATCTCACCCCCGCGTCCAAGCAATTCCTTAACGCGAATCTTCGCGTTCTTGACATTTGTATAACGCGGCCTTCGTGTTCTCTTATCAACGCAACGCGGAGCCCATGCCCGCATCTGTGTCCTTCTCGTGTCAACACGATGCGGAGCTCATGCCCGCGTCTGTGTTCTTTTCGTGTTAACGCGATGCGGAACTCACATCCGCGTCCGCGTTCTTCTCATGTTATAACTTGAACGCGGGTCTCGAACCTCACATTTATGGCATCTACGAGACGCGACTCCCGCGTCTGCGACCCCCGTGTCTCACTCTCAAACCCGCGTCCCCCTGTACATACTCTCTCTCCCTGTACACTCTCTCCCTCCATGGACTTCTCTCTATCTCTCATTCTCTCTCTTGATTTTCTCCTCCCTCTATCACTTTCTCTTTAACGCGTTGACGCGTTGATTTCCTAGATTCCAGAGATCGAGGATTTCACTATGTTTTCTGAAGTCTTACGCGAGTGTTCTCGCTTTCCTCTTGACTTTCCCGCTTCGTCAGGTCGACTTGGTTGTCTTATATATTTGTGTCTGGAACTAACACCTTCTTTGCAGGTACCCTAACCTCTGGGTACAACCCTTGAGGTTTAAAGTCCTCTGGACTTTCTCTATGCTACGCCTGGTAGGCGGACCTAGCGTCAACACTTTACCGCTTACTCCGTTCGAGTATAGTTACCCCGTGAGCATGGCTTCCTCGTGAGTGGTAGTACGACATTCATAAGCTTGCTGCGACATGAACTTGTTGTCTTGTATTACATACATTGACTTGAATCTTGTCCTTGTTATCCTGTATTATACATATACAGTGACCTGAATCTATAGTACTTATGTATTCCTGAGCTCCTGTATAGTACTTATGTATTCCTGAGCTCCTGATCATGTCTTGCATCCGCTATTCCAGTAAATTGATAACTACATAATAAATCATAAAAAGGAACAACTTACATCGGGTTGGGAAAAACTTGCGGCTATCAATATATGTTCGTGTTTACAGTGGTACTAGGTATGTTGTGCAACTAAAACTTTCGGTTGACCTGTGGGCCTCCAGGCGACCGAGGGGAGTGCTGGCTCCCTCCTTCCTGGTACCATCTTGATAAGGGCATTATATAAGACCCTCCTGTACGCCTTGCGGCTGGTTTCGAGCACCAGTAACAGAACGTCTTGGACCGTGGTCCCGGGCATGCACGGGACCCACTGTAAACATTGTTCGTGGATACCCCCGTTGGTTTCCAATAACAACCTTGCTTTACTCAGATGTGGATATATGTGCGCTAGGACGCTAGTTCACATATCTAGACATCAGGGTAAGACAAGTAACAATAATAATAATAATAAAAGATGGCAGCTATGAATCCATAGTATGCTTTGACATGATTAATTTTATCAGATTTTTACTTTAGATTTCCAGTTTTATGATTATTATACTATACCTGTTCATATCCTGCCTTTCCACTTTGTTCTATTCCACAAGTCTCCTGCTCTTATCTTATCATATCATGAGTCTTCCCTACTTGATATCATTTGTTTTATATCTACTTGCTCCTGCATGCTTGTGCTCACGACACGGTTTTCACCGCATATTTATGACTTGGATTTATCGATACACGTGTGCTTATCCATACTCGCCATCTGGCTTTCGCATCATCACTCGCCGGGGAGTTCTGACTCCTCTGGATCCTCATGTCCAGGTTTTGGAGTTTGGAGTGTGTGAATTCTCCCAGTTGCTGATCAGAATAGCGCAGCGGTAGCGTAGATCTCCAGCAGACCATCCAGAGCCCCATCCTTCTAGGTCCCCCTTTTCGGCTATAGAGTTCTTCTGCTATGACCCTGAGCCATCTTTCGTAGTGTTCATACTTGTACCATCCCTAGTATTCTCGCAATTGCGCCATAGTGGTGATGTAATATTCTTGTAATATTTGTCACATCTGGTGATAACCTTGTAATTGTACTCATATGTTGGAATGTATATTGCACCACGTGCTTCCATACTCTGATTCTTGCCTGTACTGATGCTTAGCGTATATACATGAGGGTATTTCTGACCTGCGTATATACGTCACAGTAACGTCTCCGTACCCGCCGGATCGGGGCGTTACAGGGTGATATCAGAGCCTAGGCTCTCACATCCTCAGTACAACCAATCGGCAAATTAATGGTAAAGAAATTTGCAACTAAAATGCATGAGTCTTGGTTATACAATCCAACTACAAGTAAAAAGTTATCCATTCTCTCTTGATAATCTTACCCTTGAATTCTGAAGTTCTCCCATCCTTTTATACTTCAGTTTCTCATTATTCTTGGACCAACTCGGACATGAAAAGACGGGAAAATCATAATAGTTCTGGTTCTTCTTGGGCTAGACCTAATGGAGGAAGTTTTGATTTGAGACAATTTCTGTAAAATATGATGAAAAACTAACAAGAACAGATGAAGATCCCGCACCAATGGCTATTGGTTACACTCCGGGTGCAAAAGCCAGGCAACATGTCGGATTTCAGAAAATTATAGCCGGCAATCTTTTCAGGCATGGAGGAGTCCAGGATGTATAGCAGTGGCTAGTAAACACTACAAATCTTCTGAAGGCAATTCGGGTCTCTGACGAGAACTAAGTGGAAGTAACCAAGATTTAGTTGAAAGATGTGGCCTGGACGTGGTGGTTGGCGAAATCAGTGAGACTAAAAAAAGCCCATCACTTGGGACCAGTTCTCGAAGGATTTCTATGAGAAAATTCTTCTCTGTAATAGCTCAGAAAGAAATGAAAGAACGATTTATCAAATTGCTGTAAAAAGATTGAATTGTAAATAAGTACGCTATAAAATTCTTAAGGCATGGTCGGTTGGTGTCTTATATGGTGGCTGACAAGGAGAACCGAGCAAGCAATATTTTAGTGAGAACTGAAAATAAGGATCAAGATACTTCTTACTTCAAAGCAGCCCAAGAGTATTCTCAACTTTTTGACATCGCTCGAAAAGTAGAACAGACCTGGAAAAGAAAGATCAGGATGAGATGCAGATGAAGTTGGCGAAAAGACCCTCTTAGTTGATGGAAGTTGAAGACTTAGATAGGCCACTGGATACCCCACTAGCTAAGCCATCCCTCCAACCTTGCCCTCAACATATATGACATGTGGTATTGTCTGAAGCAGGGCACCACAACGCAACCGCCAGAAAGGTCATGAATTATGTCATATACGGATCCGAAAATTAGTTGAAAAGTGACGGTCTGTTCAAGGAAACAGAGAATATTACACCAATCGATCAACTCATCCAGTATCACCATTGAGAGGGATCCAGGACCTACTGGTAGAATAATGCCGCTTTATCCCCAACATCAAGCATAGAGTCAGACAAAAAGAGACAAGGGCTAGGGCACATGGTCAAGGGAGGCAAACATATAATCTGACTAAAGAGGAAGTCAAGATATGGATGGAGTGAGAACAGAAATAGATGCTCAATATCTAAAAAAGGAACCCTGAAGGTACTGACCCTAACCATTGTCCCCATTTTTAGCATGTCGGGGAGTTAGTAAATTCTCTATATCATGTCCTTCTCATTGCACTATCATCACCAATCTTAGTCCTTTCGTGTCTACCTCCCTATTTCATGATTCCTATCTCTTCTATTTTTACTATTCTGATTTTCATAATCCTTATGCCAACTCAAGATATGCATAGACTAGAGAAGTAACAACAGGGCAGGTGTGGTTTGCTCTCATTATGTTCTAGCATTCTTGACTCTGGTACATCATATTGTCTTATATTGGATAGATCTTCGGCTTTGCATTCTATTCTTGTATTTATGGATACATCACGGGGGACCAGTACATCAAGTGGAGTAGTCATCGCTTATATAATCAGATAGACTATATTATTACATGAGGAGTGTCAGTATATTTCAGTATTCCAGAATCAGGACTTCTGGCAGACAGAGTTATGGTATTTTTCATTTCCATTACTCCAATAGCGATCATGATTTCTTCGACTATGTTCATAGAACTCGGGTATTCTCAGAACTGATCTACAGTCAGGTTATTATTCAGAAGATAGCATTCGAGACTCGTTTCGATTATTATGATTTCTTGATCGTTTCTCAGAGCTACCAACTCTTGGCGGTCCTAGTTGATTAGGTAGACCATAGGCCCTGCTAGCCTCGCCAAGCGAGGGTCGTGTTCTAGTCAACCGTGAACCTAACCGGGTGTGGACTTCGCTACACCCTGGTGCTTAGTATTTAGCGTTGTGTTACGCGCTGGCTTCGCCGTGTGAAATTCGCAAGTGCGAACCTCGCATAGCGTTAGCTTCGCTGTATCCTAATGCTTAACAACTGAGCTGTGTTACGCGATGGCCTCATCTAGACTTGGCTTTGTCCGTGGCTAGTTCCTTCAGTGCTTAGCACTCTAACCCGTTCCTCGGATTTCTTCTGCCTAGCGTGCTTTCATGGATCTGCTGAACATGGTTTTATCGCTGTATTTGAGCTATCGCCATGATCCTTGTCAATGATCCATTCGACAAAACTTGCAAGGCTCAGATATCTTCTACATGTTTCATCTGCAGGGGTTATCATTTAGTAGTCAGTATTCAGAGTTCTTCATGACTATTCTATATTCTTGGCTACAACTTTCAGAATTAGCAACGCCCAGTATTCAGAAATTCCTAATTATTTGCTTTCTTGATTTATACTCAGTATTATCAGGGTTTTCTTTACCTTAGGTATTCTCGGTCTATTCTCGGGGAATTAGTATGTATACGGCACATCAAGAATTCTACTGCAGACTCTTTATCAAGGACAACATCATGCCATGCAGGATTTTATATTTATAGATTTCAGTACTACAGATTTCTATGGATTTCATCAGCTTGGGTTCGTAGTCTGAAAGAAGTATTATTGATTATCTCACCAAGTCAGCTCACTTTATATTATTCAGAATGGGTTAGTCTTTTGAAGTTCTGACAATGTTCTTTTATAAGCAGACATCAGATCAGTATTCAGTATTATTATGACATCGTCAGAGGATGTATTTATACGGCAGAAGGCAGAGATGTCTCAGTCCTGAGTTACCGTTCAGTCGATTAAGGAGAACAGCTCACAGTTATTCATATCTTGATTGGCATAAATCCTCATTCCTATCTTTTTTTGTGTTCATTTTACCCCTTATCGAAATTGCGAGGACGCAATTTTTTTGTAAAGTGGATGGAATGTAACACCCCACTCCTGGAATCGTACTTAGTTGCGTATTCGTATTTTAATCGTATTTCTTTGATTTGCTTTTAGTATTTGTTTTGTATATGAATTATTTATATGATCGTTTTGCTGTGGATCTAGATCGTGGATTCGGATTAGCCCTAGTCTGAACAGGGACCCGATCCTAATGTGTTGCTCGATTTGGTCTTTTTGATATTCTGATTTGACCGATTTCAGTTTCAAATATTATTTTCTAATATTGTAGATTTTCATGATTTTCTAAAATTTTCCTGAATTAAGTTGTAAATCTTCAAAACCGGGGTCGACCAATACCGCTGCTCGATTCTCGGATTTTTTAATTTACAAATGGGGTTGAAATTCAAAAAATGGCTTTCCTGTAACTCTTAAAATCACATTTTCTATCTAATACTTTTTCTGAGAATTTTCTAAATTTATCAAAATTCCCCTGGATTTGGTGTCGACCAGTATCACTAGTTGATTCCAGGAATTTTAGTTTACAATTGGAATCAAATTTCTAAATTCTGCTTTCATATTTATTCTTAGATTTATATTTTCTCCTTTCAGACATTTTCTGAGATTTTTCAGATTTTATCAAAATCCGGCAGACCCGGTGTAGACCGGTGTTAACGGTTAACTTCAGGATTTTTATTATGAAAATGGGATTGAATTTCTAAAAATCAATTTACCAAAAATCTTTAAATAATATTTATTATTTTTAAGAATTTTTCGGAAGCTTTTCAAGCTACTTTATTTTTTGGACTTTTCTAGAATTTTCGGTATTTTCCCAGATACCGGAATTTTATCCAGATATTTATTTTTCTCCTTTTTTTATTTCTCTCTCCTCGCCAGACGCCGGGCTCACCAAATCTGGTTTCAATCTTAAATGCAGAGATCCTCTCCATTCTGCATTTAATGCTTATGTCCTGTAAAATCAGTTCTGAATCTTGTCACCATGACTTTTTGTCTTTTCTATTAAACGCAATCTCGCTTTTTCCTCCTGGACACGGATCTCATTTCCGCATCTGACTCTCTTTTGCCCAGACGCGGCTCTCACTTAAATCAGACGCGGATCTCTTTTTCAAAAGAGACGCAACTCTTTAGTGGTTGATGGCAAATTTGTAATATCTCCTAATCCCCTTATATAAACACCTCCTCCTTTCTCTCTCTTTCATTATTATTTTTCCTCCTCCTTCTTTCCTCCAATAGAGAACGAATGGCAGCCCATAAAAATAGCCCCGTGCCCTCCTTTGGCCAGCCATTCTCCACCATTCCACCCTCCAACTCCATCACCATCTCCACCAACTCCACCATTCTCTCCTCCATTCCTCCTTCATTCTAACAACAATAACAACAACTTCACCACCTTCTTCTCCCTCTTTTCTCCACCATGATCTCATTAACTTTCAAAGCTTGACCACCATTTCCACACTACCTACACCATCTTGGCCACCACAACTATGCCATCTTCCTCTCCTCGTCGTACTCTTTCCAACGAGCTATTGCTTCGCTCTCCGAAACCCTTTTTGCAAAACTCCATTTCCCCCATTTTAACTACACTTGCACCCCATGATTGCTTGGGCTTGGGCTTGGGCTACCGCATTCCGGCCACCTCCGGCCGCCGCGGCGACCACTGGTCATGGCCGGCTACCATCCCCCTTCCCTTCTCCTTTCTTTTCCTTCCTTCCTTCTTTCTTTTCTTTCCTTCTTTCTTTCTTTCTTTTCTTTTTCCTTTCTTTTCCTTTCTCTTTCCTTCTCTGTTTTACTCCCAAAACCTGCGTCCCACTCTCACTTTTTCCCTGCGTCTCTCTCACTTCTCCCTGTCTCCCTTTTTTCTCTCTGAAAATTGCTGACGCGGATCTCACCCCGGCGTCCAAGCAATTCCCTAACGCGAATCTTCGCGTCCTTGAATTTGTATAACGCGACCTTTGTGTTCTTGTATCGATGCAACGCAGAGCCCATGCCCGCGTCTATGTCCTTTTCGTGTCAACATGACGTGAAACTCATGCCCGCGTCTGTTTTCTTCTCGTGTGTAACGCGACGCGGAACCCACATCCGCGTCCGCATTCTTCTCGTGTTATAACTTAAACGCGAATGTCAAACCTCGCGTTTGTGGCATCTACGCAACGCGACTCCCGCATCTGCGACCCCCGCGTCTCACTCTCAAACCCGCATCCCCCTGTACATACTCTCCCCCTGTACACTCTCTCCCTCCATGGACTTTTCTTTCTATCTCTCACTTTCTCTCTCCTCTCTCTCATTCTCTTTCTCTCTCTTGATTTTCTCCTCTCTCTATCACTTTCTCTTTAACGCGTTGACGCGTTGATTTTCTAGATTTCAGAGATCAGGGATTTCCCTATGTTTTCTAAAGACTTAGGCGAGTTTTCTCGCTTTCCTATCGACTTTCCTGCTTCGTCAGGTCGACTTGGTTGTCTTATGTATTTGTGTCTAGAACTAACACCTTCTCTGCAGGTACCCTAACCTCTGGGTACAACCCTTGAGGTTTAAAGTCCTCTGAACTTTCTCTATGCTACGCCTGGTAGGCGGACCTAGCGTCAATACTTTATCACTTACTTCGTTCGAGTATAGTTACCCCGTGAGAATGGCTTCCCCGTAAGTGGTAGTATGGCGTTCATACGTTTGCTGCGACACGTATGTCTACCTACGTTGCGAGCGGTAACCACGCTGAGCGTGATAGCATTTAGTGTTGTACATTAGTTTTGCTCCAGCTTACTCAGCTCTGCTTGATTGTGCTCAGCTATTACTTTATCACTTGCCAAGTACATGCTTGATATGTTAACACTTGACATGCTAATACCTGACACCTGTCCGTATTACTTGACAACTGATGTGTCATCACCTGACACCGACTTGCTACTTGACACTTGCTTCTTACTATGACATGACTTATCACCTGCCTCCTGACATATTAATACTTGACCTGTGATTATCACATTACGGGAATACTATACTTATTGTCCTGTATTACATACATTGACTTGAATCTTGTACTTGTTATCCTGTATTATACATATACAGTGACCTGGATCTATAGTACTCATGTACTCCTGAACTCCTGATCATGTCTTGCATCCGCTATTCCCATAAATTGATAACTACATAATAAATCATAAAAAGGAACAACTTACATCGGGTCGGGGGAAACTTGCGGCTATCAATATATGTTCGTGTTTACAGTGGTACTAGGTATGTTGTGCAACTAAAACTTCCGGTCTGACCTGTGGGCCTCCAGGCGACCGAGGGGAGTGCTGGCTCCCTTCTTCCTGGTACCATCTTTATAAGGGCATTCTATAAGACCCTCTTGTATAACCTTGCGGTTGGTTCCAAGCACCAGTAACGGAACGTCCTGGACGGTGGTCCCGGGCATGCACGGAACCACTGTAAACATTGTTCGTTGATACCCCCGTTGGTTTCCAATAACAACCTTGCTTTACTCAGATGTGGATATATGTGCACTGGGACGCTAGTTCACATATCTAGACATCAAGGTAAGACGAGTAGTAATAATAATAATAGAATATGCCAGCTATGAATCCGTAGTATGCTTTGCCATAATTAATTGTATCAGATTTTTGCTTTGGATTTCAAGTTTTATGATTATTTACTATACCGTTCATATCCTGCCTTTTCACTTGTGTTCTATTCCACAAGTCTCCTGCTCTTATCTTATCATATCATGAGTCTTCCCTGCTTGATATCATTTGTTGTATATCTACTTGCTCCTGCATGCTTATGCTCACGACACGGTTTTCAATGCATATTTATGACTTGAATTTATCGATACACGTGTGCTTATCCATACTCGCCATCTGGCTTTCGCATCTCCACTCGCCAGGGAGTTCTGACTCCTCTGGATCCTCATGTCCAGGTTTTGGAGCTTGGAGTGTGTGGACTCTCCCAGTTGCTAATCAGAGTGGCGTAGCGGTAGCGTGGATCTTCAGCAGACCGTCCAGAGCCCTATCCTTCCAGGTCCCCCTATTCGGTTATAGGTTCTTCTGCTATGACCCTGAGCCACCTTTCATACTGTTCATAGTTGTACCATCTTTGTATTCTCGCAATTGCACCATATTGGTGATGTAATATTCTTCTAATATTTATCACATCTGGTGATAACCTTGTAATTGTACTCATATGTTGAAATGTATATTGTACCACGTGCTTCCGTACTTTGATTCTTGCCTGTACTAATGCTTAGTGTATATACGTGAGGGTATTTCTGACCTGCGTATATACGTCGCAGTAACGTCTCCGTAACCCGCCGGATCGGGGCGTTATACCTGATGTCGAATTTATTCTGATTTAATTCAGAATTAGATGGGGTTTTGGGCTCATTTATCTTCACTCTCCTTTAGGAATGGGCCTGCAAATAAATTAAACAATAATTAGGAAAAAGCAGAGTTTATTTTATAATAAGTATGAGAATATGATAATAAATGTACAATCTTAGCGACCGATCACACCCCCATACCTATTTTTGCTCGTCCTCGAGCAAAACAACTAAACTATACTAAGGATTATTAGACCACTTTCGCAGGTCACGCGATTGCACTGAGCATGTGCAATAAGCTGTAAAACCTCTAGGTTTCCCCTGGAGTACGAGTTTTGTCTCGTGAGGGTTTTCAGTGGATTACACCCACAAAATCCGTAAAGAAAGAGAAAAATGTTAGTATTTTGAAAACACATTTTGAAAGAAAAATATTTGAAATATTACTGTAAGTTTTAAGTAATCTATAAGTTATTGGAAAACTGAATTCTTCATTCCTAAACTTAGTCTCTATTCAAAAATTTGTTATCAATCAAAGTAAGGAGTCAAATTGTACTTCTCATCTAGTCTATTACTTTACCCTAAGTCATATGCACCTTGTAACCGTGAAAATTTTGACTAAGGGTTCTTTAGCTCTTATGCCTTATATATATATATATATATATATATATATATTATATATATATATATATATATATATTTATATATATATATATATATATATATATATATATATATATATTGGTGGTATTATTCCTTAGTTTTATTAGGCTTTCTAATCTGTCCATGTAACGAGCTTTTAATCGATGACTCCCAAACCAAACGGTCTTAGGGCACCTGGTGAGAAAACACCCCAAGGACTTAAGGACTCGAGCAAACAAGGCCACAAAACTAAGGATTTTATTATATGAACCACTTTTAGGCGTGAATACTTATGCTTTATTAGGCACAAATACTCAGCTTAATCAGAGGAATTTTTTTATATATATATTTTTCTCAAACTTATCTAATCATCTTTCACATAAATACCAAAGCTTACTTAGGCCCAAGCACCTAGCTATTTAATAATTAGATTTGTTCATCTTTCATAGATATATTTCTCTCTCTATTTTATTTTAAGGCATAAGAATCTTTATTTTTGAACCCTAAGTGTGTAAGTATATGAAGTGTGCATATTTCATTAAGGTAAAGATCAGGACTAAATTACGTTGACAAATTATCTTACTAACCCTAAAAATCAAACAAATAATCTTATTTTGACCAAGTTTAAGAAATCCTAATTTTGATTTTCCTATTCCTTAAAATTGACTTAATTTCTTACAAAAAATATGTCAAAATATTATTTCTATTTCAAAAAATTTTAAAAGTGAAGAAAATGTAAAAAAAAATTTCTTTTTGTTTTTAATAAAAAGAAAAACCTAAGTTATGTTAGAACCCTCCCCCACACCTATCTCATGCATTGTCCTCAATGTATGAATTAATGCATAGATGCATGAAAAAGAAGAAAGGGAAGGAAAATACTACCTTAAGGTGGTGGTTCCGGTGGTGGTCTGATTGGTTCACGAAATGCGGCCCAATCGAATTTACGTAGAGTTCGGAGGAACCCACCAGAAATCTCTCTTATATAACCCACTAAAATTATATATATATGAACGATTTTTATTGCAAATTTAAACCCATCTAATTTCCAAATTTCATAATTAATTTCGTAATCAATTTTGTCAACCGCCTTGTCCAAAATGGAGTGTGAAAAGATGAAATGATTGACTTGGACTTAGGAAGTATGAGAACTAATACCGACTTAAGAAAGTGACTTAAGTCAAGTAAAGGTTCAGGAGTTGAGATCGGTTCAGGAAGTGGGTCCAAATCAAGAAGTTGAAACTCAAATCCACATTCATTTCCCCACAATAGAATGTGACTTAATATTGGTGATTCAAGTTCAAGAATGACAGTGTGTGGGAATCAAAACTGACTCTAAAATATTACTCAAGTCGGGTAACAAAACATGAGTTAATATTGATTCAGGAATTTGAACTGGATCACAAATTAAGAATCTAGGCCACATTTCTCATTGAGTTCAATTTCATAAAAACGAGAACTTGAAAATTTGTCAATGGGACTTTCAAAAGTATAAAATTGGTCAAGTTCAATATGATGATCATCAAAGATGGGTGATTCAATTTCATGATGAATTGGCACAAGATCCAACGTTGACTCGGGAAAAAGATTGAAATCAGTGAAGACACCAGAGTTATTATTGGATCAGGAAATAGAATTAAATCACTAAGTTGAGGTTCATGATCATATTCATTCTCAAGTTCAATTTCAGGAAAGGGATAACTTGTTAAACTGTCAATGTCATCTTCAAAAATTAGATGTGGGCAAGTTCAAATGATTGTGCTGAAATGGAACCTTGTTTTTCAAAACAACATGACTCTTCGGCTCTAACAGAATGGTTAGCGACATCAGTAATTGCCAAACGGTGAGAACGTAGAGTTTGGACCATCATATCTATGTCATGATTACGAGCATTTTGAGCCTGAATCATGCCTTCAAGCATCTTTTCATAGTTGATTGGTTCATCGTTTAGTTGCGATTGGTCTTGAAAAGACGAAGTGTTGTTGGTGGTGAAATTGTGAGTCCATCAGATTTTGTGATTGTTGTTTGGACTCACGCATACTCATTTCCAAAATTGATGATTTTCTATTTGGACTGGTGGAACTGAGTATGAATCTTGGAAATATTGTGGACAAGGTGGATAAGGAGGACAAGTTAGTTGAAAATTGAACCCAAGGGAGGTGAATCCCCATTGATTCTGTGAAGAGTTGAAATTATTCTGAAAATTATCGTCATAAAATTGGGGGTATGGGTTATATTAATTCAGATAAGACCAATCCAGTACACTAGGTTGGTTAAAATTATGATATGCCAGGTTGGTAATATCCGAAAAAAAGATTGGTGTGTAATATGGATTACCATTAAAACTGAAAAAAATTTTATTATAAGCCATGTCACACAATAAAATACAAACAAATAAGCAAAAAAGGAAAAAAAAATTCTAAACTAAGTTAGGGTAAACTTTTGACCTAGACAACTCCTAACTAGTTAGACTGTCCACAGGAGGTATAATGCAGACTTTGACCACAAGCTAATCAGCTAGGTCAGGGCAAGATTGGTGGGAGGTATCCGCGCAAAAGCAACGGGCCTAATTAAGCCAAACCACCAGCCTTCGGGGTTTCGCCCCTCAATCCCTTTCCTTAAACACTGATTTGGCAAAAGTCAAATTCTAACACATTCCCCCTTAGGATAATCTCCTAATTGAGTCCGAGATGTCCCTAGGGCCAACGTCTACTCAGTTTTAGTTAGGCTTGGGTTAGTGAGTGAGGAGATTGTTTGTGGGCTAAGGGAGGGTAATGACTTCCCCACCTTATCTTATTTATAGGACAAGCCCTTAAGATTGATTATGCAAAGTGTGCAGGATAAAGAAAAGTAACATTTAACAAGCAAATAATCACTCAAGAATGTTTTCTAAACTATATGCCATACAAACGTAACTTTTCCTCTAGCATTCTTCAACAATAATGTAACGAATTAGACACGTTCCTAAATGCAAAGTCTAAACCGTTTTAGCATTTAACAAACATCATTTTACTGTTGAGGTTAGAAAGGAAATACAGTGAGACAAACAAGGAAATAGATGTTACAGATATTATACTTTGCACTACAGCCAACCTGTAAAAAATATAGGTTAGTAGTTCACTCAGATTGCCACATGAATGTAGCAAATCTAAGGGCTTCTTGGCTCTGCTTTCTTGAGCAGAGTCCACTGCCCTTATATGTCCACTGCAGCAAAAGTTCTTTATTGTTAAATCTGTTCACCAAAAAATAAGAAGAAGATTAATCAAAAATGTAAACTTTAATGAGAATTACTTACCGTCTCTCCCTAGCAACGGCGCCAAAATTTGATTAAGGTTTGACCTGCACACAAATACAGAATTTCAGAACTAAGAATGAAAAGTGCAAGTTACTCAATTCTACCGCAATAGCAAGTGGCTATGCGGGTCGTGATCTACAAGGAGGGACTAGAGATGGAAGCTTTTTTAGTAAGTTTTCTTTTAAGATATAAAGGATGGTTAAAATTCTTCTTTTAGTTCTTGTAAAGAAAAAGAGAAAATTGAGTTAAAGTTAAATTATGAAGAAGGTGGCAGATTAAGAAGATGGAGAAAAAAAAGAAAATAGACATATACAAAGAAATCGAAATAAGTGATGAAAGAATTGGGCGTTGTTGGTGTTAGTGATCTAAACTAAAGAAATAAAAGAAAAGAAAGAAAAGATTAAAGAAATGCTTACCTCCTCTGGTTGATGACTTACCTGGAACCCTTGCTTGTTCTATCTTGCTTCAGAGGCGTTCAACGCATAAAACATAAGATCGAGCTCAGTACCCATTCACATTACATCATCAAGACGAACAAGAATGAAATGACACGGAATCTTGATGAGGAGAACATCATCATGCAATATCGTTGGCACTCACAAAACATGACTATACTGATGCTTCTAGATTCACTTGAATGCTCATCATAATCAAAAAGGAAAAGTAGGAAGAAGAAGAGGAAAACAAAAGTAAAGACAAACATAAAAAAATATTACCTTTTATTGCTTGCAGAAACGATGGACGAAAGGAAGAGGTACATCAGTGCCACTCTCAACATAAGCCTCTCGCTCTTACTTACATGAATCTCCATCTAAACTATACTTACAAAAAAATAAAAATTACATGAAAAAGAAAAACAAAACCTACACTACAAAGAATAGAAAAGTGGACTAAATTCTATCTCTGCATGGTCATCCCTGTTTACAGTGAAAACCTGCCTTTTATAGGCAAAAACCCAGAGGGGAGAGGCGTGAGAAGATAGGGGGAGCAAATGCTCCCCCAACTGAAGTAACAAAATTGCGAAAACGCGATTTTTCCCTCGTTTCTGTGGCATGGCTATGGCCAGGTGGCCACAGCTGGGGGATGGTGCATCCTGGTTTCATGTTCTAGCTTTGTCTTCAGCTGGATTTCTCGTTGCAGCTCCGAAATTGTGATAAAATGGTCTTTGATCTTTGGCTTCAACCGCTTGATTTGGGATGATTCATTTCAACCAGTTTTAACCTCTCTGATTTGCCATGATTTTCCTGATTCCCTGATGTCGAATTTATTCTGATTTAATTCAGAATTAGATGGGTTTTTGGGCTCATTTCTCTTCACTCTCTTTTAGGAATGGGTCTGCAAATAAATTAAATAATAATTAGGAAAAAGCAGAATTTATTTTATAATAAGTATGAGAATATGATAATAAATGTACAATCTTAGCTATCGATCAATATGTAACATCGGTGGCTTGAACTTCAGTGGGTACGGTACTGAATCCCATTCCAAAGGGTAAGGACGGACTGCCCCTACTTTCTTTAGTTCATCCCTCTGGGCCAGGGATGCAATCTGAGCTTGAATGCCTTTAATGATTTCAGCATCCGTAGAAGAAATTTCCTTTGACTTCTCAGTCTTGGGTTGTTCATCGTTATGATGTTCTTTCCCATTATGGTTACTCCGGTATCATTGTTATTCCGGTTAGTGAGGAGTTGAGCGAGCATTTGTTGAATGTTATCCAAGGCTTCTTTGAGCCTTAGAGGTTTGCTATTGAGCTTTCCAACCGTCAACGGAGGTCATCATTACCGTTACAGCCATGTTCACCGACACTCTATCTGTTCGTACCGAGCTGACTGTTACCGAAGAGGCACACCCACTGTCTTCGTCCTTCTCATCAGACCATGGGAATAATCCTTTCATTGGTTCTAGTGAGATTACTACAGTTGAGGAGGATGGCTGCTCATAACGGTAGGGTACTGTGACCCTAGATCTGGTGTTTCAGAAGACACCTTCTTTGTGCACCAAGACTTGGCGTAAGCCTGGACTATAATCCGGATCTGGAGAACTGGAGGGAGGAGAGTTAGCAGCATGCGGCGCTCATCTGGCTCTATGCGGCTCCCACCCCCTTCCGATCATATTGACAGATGCAGAGTGCAGATCTGGTAGATTTCGCGATACACCCCTTTTGTGATGCTTCACCGGAGCTTGCACTGATAGTCGATCAAAAATTGACCGAGTCTGGAGGAGTGGCGGGGATTGGTCCTAGTCGGCAATAGACTGAGTGGACTATCACCAACTGACATCCCATTTGTTGACAATAGGAGGGAGATGTCTGGAAAGATTCTGACCTCTGTTTGCTTGCTAAGAACTCTCGCAAGTCAGACCCAGCCGAGTTTAAGTGACTCAGCGCAGAGACTCTGGTGGATCACGCATTGATGCGTTCAGGTAATTTCGACACCACCTTCTTGCTTGCAAGCTTTGAAAATGAAACACAGGTTGATGCATTGTTCCTCTCATCACCACTGAGGTGATTGGCACTAGATAGTGCTTTAGCTTTACCTTCGCGGCTAAGAACTTTGGGAGCACCCTTAGGCGCTAAAGCTGCATAAACACCCCTATCAGCACCCAGGGATAATCCCTTAGCTCCGCCACGAAGGGTGAACTTTAAACTTGAGGAACCGGGAGCGAAGCACGTTGTGGTGCTTTGTTCGCTACCTTGCTGCGAAGGTGGTTAGCACTGTAAGGTGCTTTAGTTCCAGCCTGGCAGCTGGGAACTCCGCGCGTACCCTGAGGTACTTGCGCTGTGCCTGCCGTGCTATCAGTAACTTTGTTCGGAAGAATGAGGTTGGCGCGAGGAGTCACTGCTCATGCATTAGGCGAAGGTATAGTCGTCGTTCTAGGCTCGCGGCTGATAATCTCGACGAAGCAGGCTAACATCTTGCCTTTGTCTTTGCGGGACAGGCGAACCTGTGGCATAGCTACGCCTGAAGCTTCATATAGAGCTTTCTATTTTGGCCTCCACATCTACTTTGGGAGGGGAGATTTAGGTTCACAGGGAACCTGGCTAGCCTCGCGCGAGGCTGAGAGGTTTGGGAGGAGTCTCTTTTCGGTTTCTGCTCCGAAACCTTAGCCATTGAGACCTTCCTATGCTTCCCTATGTGGAGTACTGAATTACTTTCAGAGAGGAGCTCTTCAAATTTTTCTTGGTCGAAATGAACAACCAGGTTTTCAAAGGTAGCAGGCTCAAGATTCTGACCCTCGCATTGTGACACCGTCTCCTTATTGCGCCAGAAGACCGTAATAGGCTTGCGAAGAGCCTTATCTGTCTCAACAAAGACTTGCTTCAAAGAATTAGCCAGAGGGGCTCCGGCTACACCAACTTCCTCGTACTTGCGCATACGTAGGGGACTTTTGCTACCCCCAGGAAGAAGTTGTTTGAACTTCTCTTGGCGAGAGTAAATGGCCGGCGTCTCAGCAATAGACCCAAAGGTCTAATCATCGCATTGCGTCACTTGATTCTCAACAGTGGAGAATGCACTCCCCAGCGGAGTCGCCATCTTGGTATCCATTGATTTTGCAAAGAGGAAAACTTACAAAAATAGGGTGTCGAGGAGCTAAATTACAATCTTTGTAGTGAGAAGATTACAGGTAGATCTCCTCTAAGATTTCTGGGGAAGTGTGCCGATAGGAATCTGATCAGCGCGCGATCACTTTATCCCTTTGATGATGCGATCGATCAGACAATCGGACTGCCGCCTGATAGGATTCCCTTCTCGCTTGGTTCAGAGAATCAGAGAACAGAAGGTCGTAGAGCCCTTTTGTTACTTCTCGAGCTGCCTCCACTTGGGGAATTTCTTCTCGTCTGGTTCAGAAAATTCCTTGAGAGGGAGGAAGATCTTAGGGTATTAGCACCCTGAATTTATCCTTGCAAGATTAGAGTAGTAATTCTCTGTGTTCTTGGAAGTGTGAGAGTAGATCTCTAATCTCGTTTCTATCCTTAGCCGTCTCTCCTCTCTTTTTTTTTCTTCCCTCTATGCCTCTGGTAGGCTATTTATAAGGAGGAATAGGGGTACAATTGCCCTGAAAATTTGAAAACAGATTGAGTCAATCTGTTTTACATCTGGAAAGTAGCCTCACCGCGAGGTTAGAGATAGCTTTCGCAGAGCTAGGAATAGCAAGTAGAGCTGATCTCTTGGTCTGCTCTCCTAAAATGAGGGATACTCCCTTAATTCTTTCTAAATAACTAAAAGATCTCCCATGATCTTCTCAGCTGATAAGAGAGTCAAAAGATTATGGTAAGCAACTGCCAAATCTGATCTTAATTAGATTTGATCTCATCTGGAGATTTGATTGTCAAAGGTGACCATAAAAGACCCACAGCGGAGTCGCTAGGTCGGCGGAGCTGGGAGAAGCATCTGGCAAAGTTAATAGAAAGCTCTTCAGTGGAGCTAGGTAAGACTTGTGGCGAAGCCACCAGTCAACCTTTTGCGCAGTTGCGTGGGGCTTCGAGTGAAGTTAACTTTTTGCGGAGTTAACTGAGCTTCTCCGGGCGAAGCTGTAAGTTAGCTCGCAACGAGTTGAAGGAGTTTTCTGCGATGCTAAGCAACTTTAGTTTCTCATGTGAGACTTATCTTGTGGGCTCGTGCGAGACTAAGTGTTGTGCTAACTTAGTGTTCCTGGACCTGCTTGGGCCTTCTCACGGGCTTTTAAGGACGACCTGGCTTACTGTCTGCTTCACTGGATCAGTAGAGTCCAAGTTGTTGATTCATCCCCTTTGAGATGGGTGAAGAACTGGCTGTCGGCTTGTCTGCCACTTGTCTTTTGTAAATGTCAATAAGCTAGATCTCATTCAGGCCAGCTAGGAATCTTATCTTTTTTAGAGTGTCAACGTCGATAAGTTAGACGTCGTTCATACCAGTTGAAGATAAATGCAAGAGTTCTGTCTTTTTAGAGTGTCAACAAGACCCCCTTCAAAGTTTTCGTAAATCTGTAATGGAATGGTTCAGATTTTGAAATACTTTGAACTGCTTTGATTGATGATCAATGGTACATGAATGTGAACGTTGCCTCAGTGGTTGAGTTCAACTTTGCCTTTAGCCCTACTTCGGGCTAGAATAGGTTCGCCGAGGAATTTTAACAATCCGCTTCTGTGTAACTTCGCCTTTGGGCTTCCTGAAGTTGCTTTGCTTCAAACCGGATTGGAATATAAGCATTAGCCTCGCGCTCGTTATGATGGAGTGACGTTCCGTTCCCGAAGCTAACCGCTTTTGCGAGTTACGAGAGGAATTGCTCCCTTTTCTGAGGTTTGAACAACTTCTCATGCATTTACGAGGGAGATTTTTCCCTTTTTGAAGTTCAATTAACTTCGTGTGTATTCCCGAGGGAGATTATTCCCTTTCTCAAGGCCAAGCATTTGACTGCTTTAACTGCGCCGGCGCTCCCAAGCTTGAAGTGGCAGCGGCGTGGTCAGGCCATGAGGCCTATAAATCAGACTCTTGTACTCCTTCTCAGAGTAACATACTCCTCTTTCTACAAGGTTTGTTTATGACCCGTCCCCTTCGCTCAATCAAGGAGACTGAGGTCCATGAAGTAGTAAGGACTCTTGCTCTGGTTATTACCCGATCAAGGACTGTTGAGCCTCGGCCATCCAGTGACTTTAGGGAGTTTATCTCCCTTAATTTTCTTAGCTTTACCAGCTACCTTAGGGATAAAATTCCTTTATTCTCTGCATTTGGCTGACTTTCACAGAAGAGTTTCAACCCTATTTTCAAGCTTCCTGGTGAAGCTAGCATTCTGCCTGATCAGGCAAAGGATCTTTCCATGCGAAGTTCCTGCCTTGATCTGTTAAATCTGCCATATAGGCGAGGGTTATGACTTGGCCTCTCCAAGGTTGAGCCAGTCTTGCCATATAGGTGGGGTTAAGGCTGCGCCCTTCAGGGCCAGTCTAACCTAGCTATATAGGCAAGGCTAGGACTTCGTCCTTTTTGAGGCTTCTCCAGCCTAACTGCCTGGGGCAGAGCTAAGACTTGGCTTATTCTACACCGTTCTAGAGTTATCGTGCAAGCGAGGCTATCCTTTGCTTATCTGAAGCATATCCTTCGGACATAACAGGGTCGGATCTAGATAGCTTCGCCAAAAGAATAAAACTTTGACTTAGCATTTCGTCCCCCCTTTTTTATTTAATGCTAACTTTTTTCCTGTTTGCATTGCAGTGTACTGTGCTCCCCTTTTTTTGTCCTGATAAAGGAGAACAAAAACTTGCCCCTTGATTTTCAAGTTGAAGATTTGATCATAAGCAGGAGGAACATACTAGAGCAGCTGATGCGTGTTCCAAGAAGAGGCCAACAGTCACTTATCCGAGATGATTCACTTTGGGAAGGGGCTGGTAGTCGCTTATCTGAGATGACCCACTTCGGGAAGAGGCTGGTAGTCGCTTATCTAAGATGATCCACTCCGAGAAGGCGGACGTCACCAGTAAAATCTCAGATCCTTCCTTTGCTAATCTTGATTAAGGAAGATCCAGCTTTCTGGTGGCAACCAATCCCTTGCCAATTTTGATCAAAGAAGATCCAGCTCCTTGATAGTAAAATCTGTCATTAAGCGAAGGATTACAGCCTTATGAAGGAGGAAGACCTTTCATATCCAGTTGGTCTGGTGGTCTTGGGACGGCTTATCATCCTAAATGTAGATAGGATAACTTGTACACCTTTAGAGCAAAGACCCAATTATATGAAAGATAATCTTGATGTATTATCAATGTATCTTCCCTTTTGAATCAATAAAATTTTTTACTTTTTGCTTATTTACTTTGCTCCTTGTCTTTCTTCTTGAACTCTGGAAGAATTCAGAATGGACTGGCTTAGGTTAGGCTTGAAGAAAAGAAAAGCCCTTAGCGAAACCAAGCTTCCAGTGAAGCTGAAGATGGCTTTCCAGCTAAATCGGAAATGGGCTCTCAGCGGAGCTAGCACAAATTTTCGCGAAGCTACAGATGAGCTCTCAATGAAGTTAACCAAGTGTTAATCAGAAAAGTGCTACAGATGAGCGAATCCTCAAGAAGAAGTAAGGCTTCTCGGAGAAGGCGTTTAGGCACCGTTTCAAATTAATTTGAAACGACCGCCTGCGCTCCTTTTGAGGAGGCAAAGTTAGACAATTTTATGTCTATAAAACCCCGCAGGCTGGTGGAAGAGAAGATTACCTACTCTTTAAAAACTCTTCGAATTTTCAAAGAGTGAAACTCTCTTTCTCTTTCTTCTTCTTCCTCATTCAGATTTTCAGAATTTCACAGTTTCTTCATGGCCCCCAAACGACCTGCATGCAAAGAGGCGGGGACCTCTGCTACGAAGGGGCCATCTCCTCCTCCGATCATCGAGCGACCCATAGCGGGTTGGGAGTTTTTCCTTTTTTCCAGAAATTTTTATCTCTTTTTGAAACCATTCACTGCTATTCCATGGTGAATCCCGAGTAATTCACCATGATCCAGTGATCTCAGGGAACTATACTCCCTTAATTTAATCCCACCGAATTTTTAGGGGATTTAATTCCCCTTTAATTTCGCAACTTGGGATTTAGAAATCAAAGGTTTCTTCCCCAAGCTTCTATGTGAAGCTAGCCCTTAGGGCGGTTCACATCCTGTCAAATGACAGGATGCGAAGCTAACTCTAGAAGCGTAGTTGGAAAGAGGACTTTAAAGTCCTATGAATAGTTTTAGGCACAAGTTCCTTTTCAGCAAAGTTAGCCCTTGGGGGCTTCTTTATATTCTGTTCAGCAACAGAATGCGAAGCTAATCACTTAGTGATTTTCTGCACTCTGCATTAGTGCAAAGTGCGAAGCTAATGCTAGGCTAGCTTCGCTCGGAAAGCGAAGCTATGCCTTAGCAATTTTCTTTTTGCTTTAGTTTTCCTTTTCTTTGGCTAATGGACTAATATAGTTATTCTTGCTTTGTAGTGCACTATACTCCGAGACCTTTGAGTAGTCTTTTTGGGTCAGCTAGAGGCTTGGATGGTAATATCAGCTTACAATTCTAAGAGAAAACCTCATTATTCAGTGAGCAGAGTGCTCTTGGCTAGGACGCCCTGATCCACGCCAGAGATCAGCATACCATGAGGAGTATCTTGACTACTGCTCCCTTGAAGATTGTGACCAAAAAAATTTATCGCAAGCCCAGCTTCATGTTTGGGGACGCAGTGCCTGACACCGATCATTAGCTGCTGGCTGAGGAAGGGCAGTGGACTTCAATCTGGATGGCGACAAGTATTACCTCCCATCTAGCAAGCGTCATTTCCCGCTGTCTTTCTTCCAATGTGTGACGAGGCCTCGGAAGATGAAATGGCAGGTTACCCGGACCACTGACTCAGTTCATGTGGGTATCTTGATAGCTGCTTCTCTTAGCTATTCAAGGGCAGTCCCCCTCGCTGCACATTAGGTCTTCACCCTGGGAACATTCTCCAAGACTTTCCAGTAGGTGAAAATCTGTCTATAGCTCAAACTTTTGGAAATCAGTTTTTAGAGTCAATGGCAACTATCCGGCGACCGATTTTAGGACTCTAGACTAGATTCATCCTCTCAAGGCCTGGTGGAGGGACTTGACCCTGTACGTCTTGGCCCATTTTGAAGAGGATTTAAGGAGGCTGGGACATTATGAGGCTATCAGAGCAACCTGCTATGGCATTTAGAAGAGCGTAGCGAACTTCTATGCCATCTTTGAATTATACTGCCCTGCTACAAGGACTTTCTTTGCCCCTGCGGCTGAACTGGCATGGCCTTGCATGAGATGTGGGAAATCTCTGCTTTGCTACTGGGTTCTCTCCCTTACGAAAATTACTTCTCATGCGAGGCAGAATTGGTACTTATGAAGAAATAGGAGCCCGCCATGTTCGAGACTTACCGAGAATTGATGTGCTATTTTTACATCTGTTCGAGTATGCTTGGGAGCCATAAGGAAGCTTTGAGCAGTTCAAAGAGCTGGGAAATTATCTGTTCCCTAACCAGGAAGATGCTCCTGAAGCGGCTTACTGCAGGGTTATGGACGAGGACGTCTTCCGGAGGATGAAAGAGCATTCCCAGGGAGATATTGTATTGGAAGAAGACGATGGTATCTATGAGAAGGTTGACATTCTTAGGAGCTTTCATCATCAGGCCCGTCAACCAATGTCTCGAAAAGCACTTTTGGCCGGGTTTTTATCGATTTGGTTGAAGAGATGTGTGGTCCCATCTCTTTCTAGCGACGTCGTTCTTCTGACTGTCTTATTGTCGGCCGTTCATCTAGTTCACGGTCGCTCCCTTGGACTTCTTTCGGTGATAGTGTGCTGTATTTAGTGAGCCTTTGTGTATTGATGGAGGCTTTCTGCAGACTATCGACAACGAAGAGGGGAAAATGGACGATCTTACCTCGCGATGGACCGAACCCCAGGATTGGATTGCCATATACCTACTTGATGGCATGGTTTGCTCTTAACTGTCCAACGATTGTTCAGGCTGGTGAAGAGCCTCCAGAGGGTGTTCAAATGGCGCTTCTCTGCGATTTGAGGGATTTTCATGGTCACGGACTTATGTGACCGCGGTGCACAAGCTGCTGTGTCGGCATGACATCTATGGTCTCTTCCAGTGCTTCTCCTACATCCGCAATGTGGGCTATGGTGAGGAATTCAAGGATATGGGAGATGGGAAGATGTCGCTAGCTGGGGGTTCTTCGAATGGCTGGTTAGCATCCGACCATCTCATCTAGTGTACAAGAGCGGGGATACCTGCTATTTGGAGCCGTATGTCCCTAATGATTTGCTCGTCAGTTCGGGTATGACCAACTCTATGTTGATAATCCAAACACTAGTCTGGTCTTCATAGGGAGCCTCATCGATGGTGCTCGCACCTGGCGGTTCTTAATTGCTGGCTGTACTGAGGCACGGCTGTGCATGCTGTTGAGCTCCCAGAACCTACTAATGACTTTGGGGTTCTATCAATAGTACAAAACTTCAAACTCTGCGCCTACTGTATTTCTATTAATTCTTTTGGTGTGAAGTTAATCTCTCAGTGACTGAAGCAAAAAGTCACTGAGAAGGGTGAGGGCAAATGGGTCCAGGTGCCAAGCCTCCCGGAGTTCATCGCCACTACCGATAGTGAAGCTTCAGATGCGAAAAGTCCTCGCTTTGAAGGAGTTGCAGGCGCTGAGGTTCCAGCAGATGTTCCTGGCGGGGTAGACACGGTTCCTATGGAAGATGTGGAGGTGGAAGAGGTGGAGGAAGCAGATCCCGACGTCCACTTCAAACGAAAGCGGTAAGGTGGATCCCATAGGAAAAGGTGACGAAGAAGCCTCGTCGCTACACTCCCACTGTTATTACAGAGGGTGAATCAGCTGCAGTGCCTCCTCCTCCTGCCGCGTTAGTTATTAAACTATCGGCGCAGAAGCAAACGACTGCTAAAGCTGTTCCCAGCCTGGGTAAGACCAGTTTCATTTTTTTGACATGTACTTGTATATTTCATACAAGTCATTCGTTTATCCTATGATTTAGGAACCGAGACTGCAAGAGAATCAGGAACCGAGGCTGGAGGAGTACAGGGGATTATTATGAACCTCTATTTCCTTATAAGGAAGGTGACGAGGCTAGCTACTTTGTCATCTCAGAAGATTCCAGAGGTGACGCGGCTGACGTCGGTCCTTCGGGTCCTGGGACCTTGAAAGAGAGTCCAATGGCTTCAACCTATAAGATGGACCACAGAGGCCTCGATGAGCAAAGGTGAGCCGGACGTCCCTTCCGCAACTACCAAAGTCTCTTCTATAGAGCCTGACAGAATTAGCGCTACCGTCGACGGAGTTCTGAGAGAGACTGCTGCTGAGGCGGTATTGCCTCTTGGTAATACTTTGATCTCTAGTAAGAAATTCTCCCGTGATATTCATTATGTCTTGTTTCAACAAAATCTTTTTTTTTGGTGTTTCGCCTTTGGTTGCATCGACTTCAAGGGGATCAGCTGGTCTTCGTGAGGGAATCAGGGGTGAGGCAAGTACTTTAGCCGCAATGGACATTGCCGAGTTGGATGTCTTGTATCACGACCTGCCATCTTATCAGCCTGAGCCTGCCGGTGGAGTTAAAGAGGCTGAGAAGACAATGGCTACAGAACCAATCTCACTCCCAACTGAATCGGTAGGTGAGATGCCAGTGGTTTCTTTAACGCTGCCTACCCTGACAACCACTGGGCTAAGGATAATTACCAGTTACGTCTCCAATACTGGTTGTTGAGCCAGTTCTTCCTGAAATAGTTACTAGCCCTACTTCCATCGTGGCTGGTGTACTAGTTTCAATGAAGACTCCTCCTAGATCACTAGTGATCCCTCGTCTTTCTCCAGCCAGTGCTTCTGCCATTCCCTCTACCCTTATGACAGTGAAACCGGTGGAAGTTTTATCTTCAGAGGCCACTCGTTCACCGAGAGTACTTGAAACCGAGAAAGAATTTGTGGCCGAGATGGTTGATAGCTTTTACAAAAGCCTAAAGCGATCTGCTGCTCTAGTCTTGAAGGGCTCAACCACCTTAGTCTCTGCTTTAAAGGTGGTCCTCTCTTGAAATATCAAAAGCATTTGAGACTTTGGAGGGGATGACCAGGCTGCCGCATTGGAGCTTCTAGTGGAAAGGCCCAAGAAGGATGTAGAGGAATGGCGTCGTCTCAATGGTTCAGACCTGGATTCCTGCGCAAATGAAGAGCTTAAACGCCACATAGTTCAAATGCGTGAGGCTCATCTCGCAGCATAGGAAGCAGCCGAGGCAATATCTTCAGACTTAAAATCCTTAGAAATAAGGAAAGTAGAGATTGAAGATGCCATTGACGCTTCCAGTAGTGCTCTTCTTGATGCCGAGGATAAAATTGAGAAGGCCAAAGAAATGATCAAGAGGGCTAATCTTCTTTTGTCCAGGGCTGAACCAGTGCACCTAGAGGAGATGGCTCGGTTAGAGCAGCTCAAAGCTCAAAATGATAAAATCCTGCAGCAGGAGATAGCTTAGAGGACAACTTTGGCTGAAATTGAGGCTCGTCTGTCCCAGACAGTGAACTTTAATGAGGCCGAGTTGAGATCACAGGCATTCATTAGAGCTGCTGAAGAGAGGAAGAATAAGCTGGCCATCCTTGAAGAACGGATCAAGTCTTACGAAGCACCCTCGTAACTTATAATCCATGTATACCCCCTCTTGAATCAATAAAAATAATTTTATTTGACTCCTCTGTTGTATTTCCAACTTATTTTCTCTTCTGAGTTTATAATAATCTTAAGTTTTATTATAACCCTCAAAAGAAAGGACTAATCTATTCAAAGGTGATAAACTGAACATGATAGAATTAGTCATATGATGGATTATCACCAATAAGAAATGACACGATTCAAACCTGTTGGGATAAAAATAAGACAAAGTGAATTTGATGATCTTTACTGTTCAGAAGTAAACATTAACATAACAGATTAAAGACTATCAGATTTATGAATTGGTTGTGCTGGATTAGATGCCAGAATGAAGTATAGAATTTGTCAATTAAAGATGACAAACTAGCTATGATTAATCAAAATTTTGCAATTTAGAGGTGATGACCCAGACATGATGACAAAATGGAGGTGAATTTGATTTTTGGGATCCGTCTATTCAGAGGTAGTAAACTGAACATGATAGACTAAGACACACTAAACTTCGAATCCGCTGCCAGAGGTAGTCGTATTAACTTGGCAACTAGTCTACAAGGGACTACAAAGATAGATTGGATCTGGAGTCCTATTAGTTCAGAGGTAGTTGACTTGACATGAGCAACTAAGGGATCTTAGATATGCAATCTACTGTTCAGAGGTTTAATGTTAACATGACAGCAAGTACTCTCGGCCCTGACGGGGGAAGAACAAAGTTATGGACGCATCTGTTCAGAGGTGATGAACTGGACATGACAGTTAGAGTACTATAAAAAGGAAGAGATCTAAGCATCCGTTGATTCAGAGATAATATGGACATAACTGATTGGAAGTTGCTAGACTCAGAGCCCTGCCATTCAGAGGTGGTGAACTGGACATAATGGCAAAGAGATAGTCCCTAGTGGAGTGAAAGATGAGACTTGGTTATCTGTTAGTTCAGAGGTAATATGGACATAACCAATTGAGAAACCACCAAGCTCAGAATTTCTACCATTCAGAGGTGACAAGCTGGACGTAACAGTAAAAGAAATAATCCCATAGGGGACTTGATAATAAATTTCGTGAAAAATTGACATCTATTTTGGATATTATTTGGAAGAAATTGTCAGAGGTGTATAGTTAACGTGACAACCAAGAAAGTCCATTGGGGACTGAGAGGGAAATAATACTTTGAAGAGAGTCTACTAGAGACTTGCTGGAGAGCTAAGAAATATGAATCTCATGAAAGATTATATGTCAGAGAACTCCGTGGGGATTTAGAACGAGATTTGTAAAACAGCCTGTCAGAGGTGTATGTTAAAGTGACAAGGATTTTGTTACTATTAGAGGTATTTGAACGTAACAACAATTTTGAGTGAACCTTGTCATTCTATTGAAGAGAATGATAAGTGGAGTTTAATTCGCTGGGGATGTTGACCAGATTCACAGCGATGTTAGTTTTATCCACCGGGGAGTATGTTAGAGTCTTACTACCAAAGATTTAATGTTAACATGATAGGTTTGACTCATCATTTCACCCAGGAAATGAATATCTTCTTATGCGGTTCTACCATTCCATGGACGAAAATTGGTAAGTGATTTTGGAGAGGAATCAAATGGGAGCAGATCCCTTAGGATCTTTAGCAAACCCTCAGCTATTAACGGATTTGATATGCCTTTACCAACTGCCGTTTGAGTTGGGCTAGCCATGCTATTCCCCTCAGCATGATGAGTTGTGAGGACTTACGTTGGGCTTAAGAGCCAACATTTTCCTTTATCCTTAACCGTTGAGGCGTTGGATCATTTTGTTACTTTGAGCAACGTAATGCTTCCCCTGGGTTTTCACTCTGTAGGTGAGCTGGGGATTAAAGGAATGGACACAAATTTCGTGAGATCTTTATCTAAAGATTATCCTTCATCATGGAGCCTCTGTCAATCCTTATCTTGTTTCCGTATTGGAAAGATTCTGCAGAAGGATGCGTCACGAACCTTCTTCAATGAGTTTGGCTTGACAAGTCATCAGCTAAACTGCTTTGATCTTTCATTCGATCAGTTACTGCATTTTTAATATGAACGTGGAATCAGTGAAAAGATTCTGCAAAAGAATGCGTTACGAACCTTCTTCAATGAGTTTGGCTTAATAAGCCATCAGACAAACTTATTTGATCTTCCATTCGATCGTTCAGACCCTTTGGTCGTTGGGTCAAGCTTTGATCGATCAAGCAGGGAGGTATGCCACCACTGTATATAGAAAAGTCAGGCTAGATAAACCATCCTTCTGATTGTAAAGAATGCTTGAAATTGTTGCTTGGGCATGCTTGACCTCAAAATATGACCTATTCTTCTAAGTTGAAGATAAGTACATGCATATATACTAGAGAACAGTAACAAGGCTAAAACAATTTGACACCTTGTTTCTTTTTCAATGTAACCGGTGTTCGATCAGCTTGACAGTGGTTGATAATGAATTAAAGAAGATGATAAGGCTAAAACTGAAGTTCATAACCTTGGTTGTTCTTAATGCAACGGGTGTTCGATCGGCTCGATACTGGTTTATGACAATATGATCCCGTTGGAGAAAGAAAGGAGCACTCTTTTCCAAATATCTTGGATCTGAAAGTCTTGATCAGAGGTGTAATGTTAATTTGATCACAAGAAGGATCCTTTCAAGGATAATACTTCTTTAAGAACCTGTCATTGATCGGCATTATGAGCGCATCACCATCTGGGGTTATAAGGCGATATGCTCCATTTGAATAGACTGTTTCTATCACGAACGGTCCTTCCCATTTGGGCTGAATTTTGCCTTTGGTTTTGTGCATCATGATCATCAGTCTTCTGATGGCCAAAACCAAATCTCCTTTGTGGAAGACCTTTGCTTAACCTTTTTATTGAAGGCCTTCGAGATTCGAGCCTGATACAACTCAATTTATTGTTGAGCTTGTAGTCATTTCTCATCTAGGGCTTCGAGTCTTGAAGACATAACCGATCATTATCTTCCTTTGTCATTTTGTCCATTAAGGTGACTCGTAATTACAACATCTAGATTTCAACAGTATGACTGCTTCGCACCCATATACCAGAGAAAAAGGCATATTGCCTGTCGGGGTCTGAACTGTAGTTCGGTAGGCCCAAAGACATTCACCGAGCTTCTCATTCCAGTCTCACCTATTTGATGAAATGAATTTTTTAAGTAGCTTGATAATTGTCTTGTTGAATGCTTCTGCCACGCCATTAGCAACAGGGTATAAGCGGTTGATGTCACATTTTGAATTCGGTACTTATCACAGAACTGATAGAATACCTGGCTTACAAATTGGGGGTCATTATTATGGATAATCCACCTAGGGACACCAAATCGATGAATGACATGGTGTTTGATAAAGTTGACCACGTTAGAAGTTTTAACTTCAATAAGTGGAACAGCCTCCGCCCACTTTGAGAAATAATCGGTTATTGCTAGGATAAACCGATGACCTTTGTTGATGATGGGCTAATATGCCCTATGACGTCGATTCCCCATGCTTTGAATGGCCTTGAAGCAACAGTCAGATGGAGCAACTGTGGAGGCTGATGTATAAAGTCTGCATGGATTGACAGGCTTTACATTTTTTGCGCATATTTGATGATGTCGGCTATCATGGTTGGCCAATAGTATCCAAGCCTGTGCAATCGATCCTTGAGCTTCGGACCTGGTTGATGAGCTCCGCATATTCTGTCATGTGCATGTTGAATCACTTCTTGTGCTTCTAAATTAGAGAGGCAACGGAGAAGAATACCATCATATGAGCGACGGAGAGTAGAGTGTTTTACTATCAGATCATAGTAGAAACGGATGGACCTTTGTGTGATAGATGCCACTTCTTTAGGGTGTCGACAATATATTATGCAAAGCATAGTCAATGAGGGAAAATCGCTAATCTCTCAGTTCAAAATCCGTTGAGGTGATATGGACCTCCTTGGTTTTCACACATGTTTAGGACAAACAAGGTGTCGAGTAGTGACTATAAGATGAATGTTGTGTCGATCGGTAAGGCTAATGTAGCTGCTAGTGTAGCCAGAGCGTCGGCCTTAGTATTTTGGGATCGGGACACATGGCCTATGTAAAAGCCATCAAATAAATTAGCCTTTTGATGACTGCATGATAATAAGGTACCAAATCTCTGTGGCAGACCTCATATTCTCCTTTAACCTGATTAATAACCAGTTTTGAATCACTATAAGCTTCGAGGTAGCGTGCCACCATTTCATGGGCGAGCTGAAGGCCAATGAGTAGAGCATTATTTCTGCCACATTATTGGAACATGGTTCCATCAAATAAAACGCCCTAGGAAGGACATGATTTTGTGGTGAGATAAATACAACGCTCACACCAGCAATGATCTTGCCTTTAGGGCCTATTCTTGATGTCCATCAAAAAACATTTGCCACGCTTCGTCCACTAAAATCATATTATATTTGAAAATCTAATCTAGAATATCTTCATGAAGTTTTGAGCTTTTCGAAACCGGATGAGCAGGTAGGAAGTCTACAAGTGCTTGGCCTTTAATTGCCTTCTGAGGAATAAAGAGCATATCATACTGAGACAAAAGGATGACCCACTTAGCTAATCTTGAATCAGTGATCCTGGTTTTGTCATGAGAAGACATAAAGGATTAACTCTAGAAATGACATGTATGATTTGGCCAACCAAATAATGTCGCGTCTTTTAAATAGCAAAGACAAGAGCTAAGCATTCCTTCTCAATAGGGTTATAGCGAGATTCAGCCCATATCAGAGTTCTGCTCAGATAATAAATGGCCTGTTCGTGACCGTCATCATTCTTTTGAGCAAGCAGAGCACCAAGAGAATGGTCCATAGTTTTCACATAAAGCAGGAATGGTTTTCCTTATGTGAGAGCCACTAAGACTGGAGGTTTAGTGAGGTACTTTTTGATATCCTCGAAAGCTTCTTGACAGGTTTTATCCCATACAAAAGAGACACCCTTTTTTGGAGCCGAGTGAACGGTTGACAAAGGCCTGAGAGATTTGAGATGAATCTTCTATATAGGCCAGTCTACCTTACAGACCCCTAAGTTCTTTGAGATTCTAGGTAGATGCATGCTCTGAATGGCTTTGACCTTGTCTGGGTCGAGATGAATTCCATTTGATGTAACAATGAATCCTAGGAGCTTGCCACTTGAAACCCCAAGAAGGATTTTGTTGATTCATTTTCAGCTGATGGGCTCGTATTATATCGAACATTGTTCTTAGATCATGATGGTGATCATTCTTATGGTGACTTTTGACAGCAATTTCGTCGACATAGCATTCTATTGTCTTTCTGAGGTGGTCGCGAAAAATTGTACTCATTGTACGTTGATAAGTTGCTCCTATGTTCTTTAAGCCGAAGGGCATTACAGTATAGCAGTATACCCCTAACGGTGTCTAGAATAAAGTATGCTTCTCATCCTTGTGTACATCTTGATTTGATTATACCCTGAAAAGCCGTCCATGAAAGACATTCTCTCGAATCCGTAGGTATTGTCAATCATGACATCAGTGATGGGCAGTGAAAACTCATCTTTAGGACAGGCGACGTTGAGATCACGGTCATCGATACAAACCCAAAATTTTCATTCTTTTTAAGAATGAGGACAATGTTGGCAACCCATCTGGGTGTTGCTCTTCCAGTATGAAATCACATGCGATGAGTTTATGAACTTCAGTTTCAATAGACTCCATGATATCGGGGTGAAATTGTCATTGCTGTTGTTTCACTGGTTGATGTCGGGCTTAATGTTTAATGATGCGTGGCTACTTGCAGATCAAGTCGGCATATCTTCGTAATTCCATTTAAATACATCAATATACTCTCATACGAGTGTTATCAATTCTTCTCTCTCTGTAAGTGATAGACTCTCACTTATAGAGATGGATTTAGGGTGATCTTGACTACCCAAATTAACTTGAATCACCTTGTCTTTAGTAGGTGGTTCGCGTTCCCACTAGATATCTAGTTGCTGAGCCCATGGTTCAACATCAAATGTTCGATGGCCTCCTCATGATCGAATTGACCGATCGAAGCCGTGTTGATGGAGAGATTCTTGAAAAGCATTCCCACACTAACATCTGACTCCCACTCGGAGGAAGAGGCGGAGCGTGATGGGGTCGGTTTGTTGTCTTCAGATCGAAACGATGTAGAAGGTGGAGGTGTGACATATCCCAACCCACTATGTGTTTTATCATAGTAGTTTACCGGTTTCCCTTTCAGCATGAAATTCGTAAAAAACCACGCTGTCCTTTTCTAAAATTCAGGCCACTTTCACACTGCAGGTTGTATCCCATTTTTCTCATCATATCCCCGGCAACGGCACCAAATTTGATCGGGGGAGAAACACGCACAAAAAGTGTATGTTTTGACGTGAAAGATTTAAAGTGTGTGTGCTTTGGCTTCCTCGATACTTCCGTTATAGCATTGAGGCTAAAACGAGTTGAATTCACATGGACAGGAGGAGATAGAAGCTTACACGGTATGTTTACGTGTATGTTAACGGTTCTTCAAAGTTTTAAAGATCAAAAGAAAAGAAAACAAGATGAAAAGAGAAGTACGGAAAACATAAAGAAGTGGGAAACATAGAAAAGAATATATTTGTGGTTTTTGATATATTTCTAAACAAAGTGAAAATGAAGAAGAAAACATGGCTACTAACTACTAATGACTCCACTAACATGCTAACCTCTTAGTGGTAGTTGTCTCACATGTATCATTGGCCATCACTAGTCTTTGGTTCAAGAGCGATTCAAAGCATGGCCCTTATTAACTCATCACAAACCAACTCAACAAACAAGTGTAAGCTACACTTAAACCATCAAAACTAAAAGTAAGCATGGAGTAAAGTAATGTAAGCTTGTTAGAGAATTAGGAAGTTAGAGTGTTAGATCCATCATCAGGAGCCATCAATGACTCTTGCAAGAGCAAGGCCAAGTAGAGGTGATTAGATTCATGTAGATTATTCAAATAAAAAGTTAGACTAATTGGTGGTTAGTAGTTAGTTGCCATGATAGAAAAGACTAGCTAAACATGTAAAAGAGTTAGATAGAAAATAAAGAGAGGTAAAGATAGCACTTTCATAGCTTATCACCTTTTATTACAAGCACTCTTGCATTCCACTCATGTATCACTCTTTCTCTTAATACAAGATCTAAAATAAATGAAAAATACAAAGAGGAAGAAGAAGAACTAAGCTAATCTAAACTAAACTCAACATGGAATGAAAAACTTCCTTAAACTCTGTATATCTTCAACTCTGAAACCCAGGGGGTATTTATAGCCACCAGGGAAGGGGGCCAGGGGGACAACCTCTGGCCCAAAAACGCGGGCCGCAGCCATACTGCCGTGGAAACGCGGCCCTAGCAGCGTTTTCGCGGCCATGTGATGGCCGCATGTGCAGCATTTCGAGCCCCGCGCTGTCCCATCTGTCCCCTGTCAGGTTCTAGTCCTGGTTTCTGATTTACAGCCCCTAATTTTAACAGAATCAGCCTCCTAGGTCAATGGCTATCTTAGTAGCTTTTAATCACCAATTAAATGGTGATTTAGAGTCTTCTTCTTCATTGCACACCATCGATCTAGAATTAAGCAAGCAAAGCTTTATTAGCAGAATTTTATAACGAATTAATATACGGATGTGATAAAAACTGTGCAAAAATTAGAGACTAATCACACCCCACACTTATCTTTTTGCACGTCCCGCGCAAAACAAAAGAAAGAAAATTATTCACCACTTTCGCAGGTGACGCGATTGCATTGAGCATGTGCAACAAGCCGTTAAACCTCTAAATTTCCCCTAGAGGAGAGTTTTGTCTCCTGAGAGTTTTCAACAGATTACACTCACAAAATCCATAAAGAAAGAAATCAAATGTTAGTATTTTGAAATGCATTTTGAAATAGAGAAAAGTGTTGAAGTATTTTCGCGAAAATATAAGTGATCCAAGGTCAGAGGTTAACCAGAAATTGTTCTTTCTTAAACTAAATCAAAATGCAAAAATCTGTTATAAATTAAATGTAAGAATTTAAATTGAATTGACTCTTTGACTTTCATAAAACTCTTTAAAAAAATGCAATTTTTGGACTGTAAAGATTTTTGGGATATCGACTCTAATTTTTATGCCATTTAT